>JXTB01000296.1:380378-405925 GCA_002914805.1 Parasponia andersonii
TTAAGTGCGACTAGTATAAAAAGGAAACTAGATCAAGTTTCATCAAACAGCTAATCTACAAAGAAGGGGAAACAAAATTTCTCCTTAAAGATCGATCAATCATTCCATTTAAGTTATTACTCAGTTATATTGTTACTCAAATTGTATTTTCTGATTACACACTTATCCGTTTTCACAATTGGGAAATGTTGAGCAACCCTCACCTATATAAGGGGAGTTCAATGCTTCTCTGAGGGACCTTTTTTGATTTTTTTTTCTCTTTTGAACTTTTACTTTTACTTCTTCTTTCTGGACTACACTCTGTACTCTCTAAGATTCTGACATTGAGGCTTAACGAAACTCTTGTAACTTCTCTAGAAAATATTGAAAGACAGTGGACGTAAGCTTATCTTTTTTGGGGCTGAACCACTATAAAATTCTTGCCTCTTTTACTTGTTTTGATTGATCAACCATTTCAATAAATAAGCCATATCTTGCAATTTCGTAAATTAATTATTGACAAAATTTCCGTCAACAATTGGCGCTAGAAGGAGGGCTATTCCAGCAAAAAAGTGTGTCAATTTCGCTTCTTTAAATAATGGCAAACACCAGAAATACTATCAGAAACACTGGAACTAGCCAAAACTAACCCTAAAGCACTATTGCTGCATAGGTAGATCCTGCTCAGTATCAGCCTGCTGTAACTATACTAGAAAATATTATCCAAAGACAGGATCGCGTGGAGAAGGCACTGGTGAACCTACATCGCATCATAATGATCGAAGTCGATCTCGTCACACTATTTTAATGGAAACCCTACAAAGGTTACAGTAGAGCCTACCTGACCAATCTGTCTTAAATTGTGATAACGACCAAAGGCCACCCCTACCAACAGTAAAAGATAATGGTCTCCCTCCAAATGTCGATGTTCATAATTTGAGGATCGCATTAGATGCACTTACTGATTGGGATAATGAGCTCGCTGATGGGTATTGTCAATCGCCATTTAGCGAGGAGGTTCGAGCTGCTGCCTTATCTGCTGGATTCAAACTTCCCACCATAAACACTTTTGATGGGAAAACTGATCCGCAGGACCATATGGATCACTTTAACGACCTGATGGAACTTCATTGTGTCGATGTTCTTGCACGTTGCTGATGTTTTACTGTAACTCTCACAGGAGCAGCGAAGAAATGGTTCCGAGGACTCAAGTCTGGTTCAATCTCGTTCTGGCAATAACTTTAGACTGTATTCTTGAGGCAATTCCAGGCTGCGAAGAATTTTACTGTTCCACTGGTCAGTCTCTCTACTATTTGCCAAGGTCCGGAGCAAACTCTACGATCTTACCTTAATCGCTTTACCTCAAAGTTGGCCTAGCTCAACAACCTACCTGAAGGAGGAGTTTTAACTCTAATGATGGTTGGAGTACGATCAGAGATTAAACTCTGAGAAGAATTGCTTGAGCGAAAATGCAGAACCCTTAAAGATTTCTATTAAAGAGTCGGTCGACATCTAAGGGTGGAATCTTCACGCGAGAATCTTCATAAAGTGACAAAGGGAGGAAAAGATGCTGCTAAAGATACGACCACGACTAACAACAATAATAACAAGAAGCCGAACAAAAGAAGTAATGAACAATCGACTGAGAAGCAGCCGAAACAGAAAAACCAGGAGATTCCAAGAGCTCCCATGAGGTTCAAAAACTATACTGAATTGAACGCACCCATAGATCATATCTATGCGGTCATAAACCAGCAGGAGCGATACCGTCCACCGGAACTGATAAAAAAGGATAAGGCGAGACATAATCCCAACAAGTTCTACCGGTATCACAATGACATTGGACACGATACCAATAACTATTTTTTCTTAAAAGATGAAATTGAAAGATTAAATAAAGAAAGGTGGCTGCGGCAGTACACTAAACAGAATAATGAAAGGCGAGAAGAAAACCGACAACGACCTCCAGAAATTCAACGCGAGATGCGAACTATTTTCAGAGGACCAGAGATGCGAACTATTTTCAGAGGACCACACGTTGGTGGAGATTCGAAGAGGGCGCAAGATAGGTACGCACGAGAAGCATGACAGCAACCGTTGACCAATGTTATGCATCTTGAGCAGCGACCACGAAACCTTCAATGGGTACTGGATATGGATATTATCTTCACGGAACAGAACACAAGGGAGGTCCATTACCCGCACAATGATGCGTTGGTCATAAAGATCAATTGTGAAAGCACGCAGCTATGGTGAGTATTGGTCGATAATGGAAGTGTCGTTGACATCCTATACTATGACGCCTTCAAAAAGATGGGGTTGAGTGAAAGTGACTTAAAGCCTACTGTCACTCCACTTTACAGATTTATTGGTAACGGCATAATGCCTAGAGGCATGATTGAGTTAATGATCAATATTGGAACTTATCCTAGAGTTTCAATGGTAATGACCCAATTCTTAGTTATGGATTGTCCCTATGCATTTAATGCTGTACTAAGAAGACCAACACTGAGGGAACTTCGAGCAGTTACTTCAATTTACCACCTCACTATGAAGTTCCTAACTCAACATAGAGGAGGCGAAGTGCCAAGTAACCAATATGACACGAGGACTTGTTATAATAATTCAATAAAGCTCGAAGCAAAAGATATGACACCTCGCACAATGATGGTCCAGCTATAAGGTGAAGTGTCAGGTGAAGCGTGTAGTAAAGAATCGAGGGAAGCGTCAGGCGAAATGTCAATCCATGACCTCGACCCTCAAGAAATCAATGGAGAGGTCAAGACTGGACCTATAGAAGACTTAGAAGATTTGCCGATTGATAGGTCTTCGAAGGTTCTAAAAATTGGAGCGAAGCTTCAAGAACCCATGTGAACTTCATTGGTTGCTTTCCTGAAATCAAACTTGGATATCTTCGCATGGCAACATTCAGATATGGTGGGGTTTGATCCAAATATCATTTGTCATCGCCCTAATATAGATACAACGAAGAAACTTGTACGACAAAAAAGAAGAGCCATGAATCCAAAACTCTACGTCACATTGAAAAAAGAGGTAGAGAAGCGGCTCGAAATTGGATTCATCAGGGAATCCTTCTACCCAAATTGGCTTGCAAATCCAGTTTTAGTAAAGAAACCCAATGGGAAGTAAAGAACTTGTATCGATTTCACTGATCTCAACAAAGCATGCCCGAAGGACAGTTTCCCCCTTCCGAGAATCGACCAACTCGTAAATATGACGTCAGGGCATGAACTCTTAAGCTTTATGGATGCATATTCTGGATACAATCAAATCCCCATATACGAGCTAAATGAGGAGTATACCTCATTCATCACTGATCAAGGATTATATTGTTACAAGAAGATGCCCTTTGGACTCATCAACGCAGGAGCGACTTATTAGCATCTTGTCAGTATGATGTTTGCAAAACAAATTGGCAAAACAATGGAAGTATATTTTGATGACATGTTGGTAAAGTCGAAGAAAGCTGAAGATTATGTCAAGCATCTTGATGAAATATTCAAAAACCTTCGAAAATACCAGATGAGGCTGAACCCCCAGAAGTACACATTCAGAGTAGGATCTGGAAAATTCCTGGGGTTCATGGTCAACTTGCGAGGAATCGAGGCTAACCCTCATAAGATATAAGCAATAATTGATATGCAATCTCCTCGCAAACCCAAAAATGTGTAGAGTCTGGCAGGAAGAGTGGCTGCATTGAGTCGATTTTTATCCAGATCAATCGATAAATGGCAACCATTCTTTGAAATATTGAAGGGTTCGAAGAGGTTTGAGTGGACTGAAAAATGCAAGCAAACGTTTCAAGAATTAAAAGCACACTTAGGTTCTCCTCTACTCTTGTTGAAGCCAAACCCAGGGGAAGAGTTATACTTCTATCTCGCTGTTTCCAAATATACGACAAGTGCTACGTTAATTCGAGAAGAAGAAAAGATACAGCGACCGGTATATTATATAAGTAAAAGGTTGCTTGATGCTAAAACAAGATATCCAAAGAAGGAGAAGTTGGGATTAGCACTCATCATTGCATCCATGAAGCTTCGACCTTATTTTCCTGAGCACTCCATCAAAGTTTTCACGAATTTTCCATTAAAGCAGGTTCTGCAAAAACCTGAGACTTCAGGACGACTACTTAAGTAGGCCGTTGAGTTGAGTCAATTTGACATCAGTTTTCAACCTCGCACTACAATTAAAGGTCAAGCTTTCACAGATTTTATTACAGAGTTTATGTATGATGTCAATCTTCCTATAAAAGTGATCGAAAAACCTGCTATAGATTTATCAAGATTGTGGAAACTTTACGTCGATGGATCGTCAAATGAGAATGAAGCCGGTGCGGGCTTAGTACTAATCAGTCCTGAAGGGCATAATATTCATTATGCACTTCACTTTAAATTTCCAGTATTGAATAATGAGGCAGAATATGAAGCACTGATAGCTGGGTTAAAGCTCGCATAAGAAATGAAGGCCGAAATGATTAATGTATATAGTGATTCTCAGCTGATCGTTTATCAAGTGATCGGCGATTATCAAGTAAGAGGAGAAAGAATAATGGCCTACTTATAGGAGGTACAAAGACTGTTCTCGACATTTACTGCCTATAACATTCAACTTCTTCCTTGCATTAAGAATATTCGGGCAGATGCTTTAGCTAAGCTCGCCTCAACAAAAGATGCCGAATTATTAAAGGTGGTTCCTGTCGAATTTCTTGCGAAACCGAGTATCGAAGTAGAGCCCTAAGTAACCATGTCGGTTGACCAAAAACCATCATGGATGGATCCTATAATGAAGTATCTACAAAATTACGATCTCCCATGAAGCAAAGACGATGCAAAGCGACTTTGAATGAAGGCAGCTCGCTATATCATCTATGATGGGAAGCTTTATCGAAGAAGTTTTAGTTCGCCGTTATTATTATATGTTAATGAAGAAAAAGGACACTACGTTATGAGGGAAATTCACGAAGGAATATACGGAAACCATTCAAGGGGTTTGGTACTTACGAACAAGGTTCTCAAACAAGGGTAATTTTGGCCGACTATGAAGAAGGATATAATAGAATTTGCTAGGAGGTGTGATAAATGTCAACGATTTGCGATTGTTCCTAGAATGCTACATGTTCCTCTAACTCTAATGACTAGTCCATAGCCATTTGTAGTATGGGGAATTGATATTATCGGAATGCTTCCATTGGCACGAGATGGATTAAAGTATGTAGTAGTCACAGTCGATTATTTCACCAAGTGGACAGAAGCTAAAGCCTTGAGTACCATTTCCGCAAAGAAGATGATAGATTTTATTTACAAATCTATAATCTGCCGTTATAGTATACCACATACTATAATTTCCGATAATGGGAAACAATTTGACTGCAATGAGTTCCGTAAATTTTGCGATAACTTAGGCATCAAGAAGAGCTTCTCCGTTGTTGTTCATTCACAAGCCAATGGATAGACCGAGGCCATAAACAAAATACTTAAACAGAACCTAAAGACAAAGTTGAAAGGGCACAAAGGAGCTTGGCCAAATATGCTCCCTGAAGTATTATGGGCTTATCGCACCATTCAACGAACCACTACTGGAGGGAGTCCATTCTCTTTAGCTTATGGATACAAAGCAATGGTACCAGTAAAAATTGGTGCGAGCTCTCTATGACGATCTACCTATGAGCAAGACCAAAATGACACACTAATGAGGATTGAGCTCGATCTTTTGGGAGAAAGGTGCGACCAGTATCAGCTTCGGATCGCATCATATCAACAGCGCACTGCTCAATATTATAACTCTAAAGTCAAAAGAAGGGGATTTGAAGTTGGTGATCTTGTTCTTCGACAAGTTCTACCTAATAATAAAGAGCACGGTACTGAGGTATTTAGACCCTCTTGGGAAGGACCATATATTATTGATGTCGTCACTCGACCTAGGATATATAAGTTAGCTCGCACTGGTGGAAAAAAGATCGAGCATGCTTGGAATGCAGAATAATTTCATCGCTATTATTAGTAAATCTTTATATATATCTTCATGTATTTTCAATGACCTGGGCGGTATCTTGTATTCGTCATTCGTCGCATTTATAAATAAAGATGTATTTTCTTCGATTATTCAATTTTATTTGGTTTATCTTTTATAGTTTTATGGCAATCTTTGAACACCATAAAACTTGGGAGGCAGTGGGATCAGAATGTTATCTCCTACTTGCTTCTTAAGGGACTATGCAAATGTCCATTTAGAGGGGTTGGAATTTTAGATCACCAAATTTCAAAAATTTCTTAAAATCTTAGGATTTTCTCCTTACTTCATGCCATAGCATGTCATATTACGCAATTTTCCTCCTCGAGCAACAAAGTAACTAAGTAAAACGTTCATTGTTCAATGTGATGTATTATTATATTACATTTTGCCATGGAACTTTTGAAAAATAGTGTTGAGTTCGCATCACTCATACTTGTTGTTTTCTTAAGCGACCTAACCTATCATAATACTCAAAACTCATTTTAAGTTAGTTGGATTCAAATCGCAATACGTACTGATGATCACCTAATGATTGACTACTTGGTTAAAATTATGCATCTTTATATTACAATGAAGTGTTTTAATTATTTTGTAGGAATAAAAATCTGACAAGAAAATATTCATTGATAAAAGCTCGCACCTGTATGCAAGCGAAGAATTACAAAAAAGTAAAAAGGGACCAACCCGCATTGTTCTAAAACTTTTAAAATAAAAAAAAAATAAAAAAATCTATGTAGATGTGCTTGCTCCACCATCTTTAGTTTTTGCAGCTTCGATTTCCTTCTAGCTCTGGACAAGCTCGACCACTTCTTCACCAAAGATGGAAAAGTCGAAATCCGGATGCTCAAAATGTTGGGAACATGCCTTAGAAAGCAGTTTCTTTGTTTGGTATTTTAAACAATGTTTATTAGATTTAAGTGTTATCTATTTCTTGTTAATAAATTCCATATTATATCCCAATAACATACATGTGATGTTTATGTCTTCTATTATGCAAACATCTAAAAGTTTCCATGACTAATAATGAGTAATAAATAATTATTTGTGTGAAGTGTTTACATATGGAAGACTAAATTATTTATTTCATTACGTCTAAATTAAAAGTTCACATTCTGCAAATAAAGATAGAATACTTTATTTTGCCATAGAATATAATGTTGTCTATTTCAATAGGATTGATGAAGTCTCCAATCATCGAAGTATTTGACTTCGGATAGAAACACTAGTGCGTTATAAGAAAATTATAAGTATATTGAACTGGACCGAGTGAAAATAGAATTTGAGGTTAAGTGATGTAACTCAATACTCTATCTTTCACTAATTTAGCACTATTACAAGAATACTTTAATCCTACTGATTATCGGACTTACTTTTATGAGTTTTATCTTTTCGACTTACTAAAGGACTAGTTCCGATTATATGGTTCGAACTCCGGTATCTTGGAAGATAAGATTTGTGAATTGACGAGAACGCCTTTCATGATTTGGAAACCATGTATATAATATCACTTTGAGTATTTTCAAGGACTTGGATAATAAAAAACCAGGTGTCAAGTATTCACTTTGTGAATTTGACTGTGTTTGTATAGGCAGTTACAAATACCGTAGTCAATTATTATCCATTAGATGAAAAATGGCAACTCAAAGGTATATATGTACTAAAGGGGTAATACGGTAATTTCACCTCACTGGTACGGCATTGCATTGGGGGTATATTTGCTGGTATAGTATATGCTAAATGGATCAAGTTAATTAAAGTGTTAATTAGCTTCACAGAAAATATATGACATTTAGTCTAAGAGTGCAATATTAGGCCTATAGTGGAGTGCCCCAATATTAATAGACATACCCCAGTCATAATTAAGAGTTAATTATGATTATGGATAGTTGGCCCATTGGAGTTTAGACTATTTGGATCCATAAGGTCCCCTGTCTAGCTCACACATAGCTCAATAACTAATTGAATGGTCAGTTGAGCCCAATAAACCCATTAGGGTTTACATCTCTTTAAATACTTAAGAGAAAAGTTCTCCTAAGTCACTCTAAGTATTCTACACGCCACTCATGCATAGTAACTGTGCATTTTCGTGTGACAGAGAGAAAAAGAGAGAGTAGGAGAAACGAGCCGCCGCGGGAGAAGTCCCGTGTTCGTTTATGGCCGCTAAGGGAGAGATACTAATGGTAGTAAACGTGCATTCAAGGAGAAGGAATATCGTATTTCTGGATCATTCGCTCATCTCTCATTGAGAATCAAAAAGGTGCCTATACACCGGATCATTCAACAGGCTCTAGAGAATAGATGGGAAAGCTCAATGGTTATGAAGCACTTCCAGGTTTTAACTAAACCAAGATCCATGAATTGATTTATGTTAGATCAACGATCCTATGTTTTTGTTTTGTAAAATTTCAAGAAAATTTTTTAAAATACATATTCCACTGCGTTCTTGATTTATTTACAAAACTGCGGAAATCGTTTTCGGAAAAATTATTTTTCGAAATTTATTGTTTCATAATTTCCAGCACAAAGAAGATATTATATATTATGATCGACGAGGTAATGTCACTAGCTTTTTCTTCGAGCTCCTTTCCTTCAGTGCCTTGAACTCTTCTACAGCCTTATGTGCCGCCTCTGTTGTCGCCTCTTTCAGAATATTCAAATGCTCGAAAATGATTTTCTCAAGTTCTTTAATTTTTTCCTCGAGTTTCTTCTTTTCAAGCTTCTCCTTGGCTAGGTCCTCGTGCAATTTCTATTTCTCCAACTCGAAGGAATTTCTCTCTTCTTCGCGAGTTTTCTTCAAGCCTCGAATGCTTAGATAATTTCTTCGACCTTTTTGGCCTTTTCCATACATTCGAGGACCGGGTCATGCATCAAAACAGTAGCTGCAGTAGTCTGAAAATATCACACATTAGTACACGAAAAGTACACCGAAGAGTGAAGATAGAAGATGCTTACATTTGTCAGCATCCTCATCGCAGCACTGAAAGCGACCTTGGCTGGTTATTGCTTCATCCTCTCCCAACCTTCTTCAGAAGTGAAGTGGTCGATAAAGGTCGTGCTTAAACTAGCTTTTCCTAGCAGTTGATGAAGGAGTATGAAAAGCTCCTCGTCATTTTCGGCCTGGATCGATCCCCCGGAAGAGGTGGCTATTTCCTTGGATAGCTCAGGCTGGCTCGTATTTTTTGAAGGCTGAGGAGGAGGCGAGCTTGTTGGGATGTTCTTGAAAGTGACTTTTCGCTTCTTTGAAGTATCGACCTTCTCTTTCCCTTTCGTCGAGGAAGGGGGTATGTTATCTGGTGTCTTAGACTTTGCCATTGACTCCAGGGTTGAAGGTGGTACTTGCAGCCTACTGCCAATTGCCATTTATGTACAAATATTATTAGTTAGTATGTGAGGTATGTAAATGTGACAGAGAAGGAATAATAGAAAAATTACCTTCTTGATGCTGAGAGATTGGTGGCGATGGAGCTTCTGGAGATGATGGTTCTAAGGCAGGGGTGGCAGGTGCTTTTTAGTTTCCTGGGTTTAGAAGAGGCACCCGCTTCCTTCTGTTTCCTCTGCTTCTTCTTCGAGCTCGGGGGTTTGGTTGGACAGTTGGCAGCTCTGGAAAAGCGGCTCTCTTTGGGAACAACCCGCAAGTAACTAGGTTCTTGGTCATTCTAAGCCTCTTCCAATCAAATTCTTTGATTGGAAGGTTGTTTATTTTATATACCCTTGCGAGCTTCTTTTTGGAGAGCCCTGGACATTCCCTGTTATCTACGATGATATACAAATGCGATCAGATTGATATATTTATGTAGATAAAGCTATAAACTAAAATTTACCTACCAGGGTTTTGAAAAATGTCGTTATTCGCGTAGTTAAAATGAAAAAATGAATTTTTTCATTTTCTCATGTTGTTGCAGACCCCGTGGATAGTTTTTATTGCTTAGTTCGACCTTTTGCTCGCATAGAAAAAGCCGAAATCTGATGGGTTCGATTTCACTTGGTAGAACTAAGCAAACTCCTTAGGAGTAGGGGATTCTAAACCTAATTTATGATATAATATATACAGACCTACCATATATCTATATGTGTTTAGGGTTAGTTGAAAAGGGACAACTCCATAATAGTCGATGATCGATTTTATGTATGGATGGAGTGAGAGGTACACACCGCATCTGAGAACTACTTCTGAGAATGAGATGATTCTGCGAGGAAGTGTGTGTGGTCAATTGAACTCTGTGGGAAGGCGAAGAGGGATGTCGATTTTGTAGTTGCATATGATCTTTCTGAGCTTGTTTATTGTATAGCTCATCTTTATATTGGTGCATGACCAATCTCCTTCTACATACTGATAACCCGATGCAAATACAGGGGCATCCCTAATATACCGAGGTCATTGGTCTTAAGGGAGGTCATCTATGTGAGAACTACTTTGTCTAACCCTGGTTATTTCTACTTCAGGTTCTAGCTCAAAATAGTCTTTGAGATTTATAGAGCTAATGCCTGTATTGGATGATTCTCCTGAGAATGCATTCCCCTCCCTAAATTCCTCACTACTAGACATCTGAAAGAAAAAATATAAGATGGGTTTAGTCCTATGCGAGCAACAGGTATCTTTGTTATATGCGAGCAATGTAGAGCCACAAATTCTAGGATCGTACCGACAACAAGCTGTTCATCGAATTTTTTCTAATTAATCTACGGATTCATCAAAAACTGTTCGAGCAACTCTTTGGTAATTCGTCACTCAACTGATTTTTGGTTTTTGAAACATCAAGATTTCAGATTCTAAATTTCTCCTATAGGTTCATCTATCAATCATCTAAAAGTAATTTAATCTATAAGTTAATGGAGAGATTCTGAAAAAAAAATTCCCATTTTTCAATCCATCGGAAAATGGGGATGATTTTATATTCAGGGTATTTAGGCTCTATGATTTGTCTTCTTATTTCTAGAAATAAGATCTATAAATAAAGGTTTGCTAAAAAATCGAAGAACAATAAGAGAGAGAGAAGATGTATATTAACCTTTTTTTTTCGAAGACTGAAGAATTGAGAAGTCGTCTGAAGGATTGTGGTGATGACTTCGTCGGAGAAGATGATGAATTTGTGCGAGCTACAAAACAAAAAGGGACGTTGTGAAGATTTGCCTTATGGACGCTTCGGATTGTAGAAGAAGTGAGAGGAATAGGAAGCAATAGGGTTCGAGTCCTTTGAAGAAGAGGCGGATGAATTTTTGATATATATACCTCAAGCATCATCAAATCACAGCCGTAGATCAAGGTATTATTTTCGGATCTAATGGCCGAGGTTCACGCGGGAGTTAATTTTTCGAAAATTAAATGAGTATCTTTTCAAAATTTGAAACGTCTCAATTTAAGACAACAGTTGGCGTCATCGCTATCATCGTGTCTGCTCAAAGACGGAGAAGTCTTCTCGAGTTTTGCTATTCTCCTGAAAAAAAGTGACACGTGGTTGTGTCTGTCTAAAAAAGGTACACGTGGTTCTTAAAATATGGGATTTAAGAATTGGCGACTCTTCGAAGATCTCAAGATTATGTCATGATATCGCATTTTTTAAGCTCGCACTTATCAGAGAAGGAAGCTCCATTTTGTCCTAAAGAACTAATAGAGCTAGGGGCAATTATTGTGCAGTCTAAAATATATATGTTGGTCGATGCCGAAAAGGGAAAGTTAACAACCCGGTTTGACGCGTCAGGTCGCATAAGAATTTTCTTGATTAAAGTGCGACCTCTTCCAAGTGAGTTAGGTGCGACCTCCTTCGAATGAGTTAACTGGGACCAATATGAAAAGGAAACTAGATCAAGCTTCATTAAACAGGTAATCTACAAAGAAGGGGATACAAAGTTTCTCCTTAAAGTTCGATCAATCGTTCCATTTAAGTTATTACTCAGTTATATTGTTACTCAAATTGTATTTTCTGATTACACACTTACCCATTTTCACAATTGGGAAATATTGAACAACCCTCACCTATATAAGGAGAGTTCAATACTTCTGTGAGAGACTTTTTTTGGTTTTTTTTCTCTTTTAAACTTTTACTTTTACTTCTTCTTTCTGGACTACATTCTGTATTCTCTAAGATTCTGACCTTGAGGCTTAACGAAACTCTTGTAACTTCTCCAGAAAATATTAAAAGACAGTGGACGTAAACTCATCTTTTTTGGGGCTGAACCACTATAAAATTCTTGCCTCTTTTACTTATTTTGATTGATCAACCATTTTCACACATAAGTTACATCTTGTAATGTCGTCAATTTATTGTTGACAAAACCTCCATCAACACTTACTATAGAAGTAAAACAAGGTATCAGGCATAGAATAGTGGTGCCTACCTTTCAGCAGATTCCATACTCCAATAGATCTCCAAAGGTCCTCCAATTTTTCAGACTAGAAAAAAGTAGTGTTCGAGAGACTCAAGCTCTTCTTAGCATTAGTCACAAAGAGGATTAACGGGGAGTTTCCTTCAGATGAGATTGAGTTTTGATTGTAGGGCTTCATGGAAAAGCCTCCAAACGAAGATAGAGACCTTACTTGGCAGTTTCAAACTCCAAAGGAATTTCCACCAACGAGACAAAGAGGATGAACAAGAACTTTTCCTTAGGAGGTTCTTGTTTAGGGCTAACCTATACCCTAACTTAACACTGTAGTTCCCTGATTTATTCATCATTTTTTAACTCCCTATGTTTTTATAGATGAAACTTTATACAGATTGTGTTGCGATGGGTGCCTCTGGCTGTTCAACTTGTGAGGATGTTTTTTGTACATATTGAAGCATAGTTAAGGCTCGCTACTTTTGTAGTTTACAACAAGGTTTTGCTTTTGAAACTAAAATTCGGGGTGTGGTTCATTGTATTAACTTTTATTCTGAAGGGAATTGGTGGAATGTTTGGCTCAAGAGCAACATCTCTTTGTTTTTGTGATTCAACTAGCTAGAAGGAAGCATATGAATGCCTTGCAGATTAAGTGGTTCTTTTCATACAGAATGAGTAGGATGAAAATGTGTTCTTCACATAACACAAAGGGTAATCAAGTAGCCGGCTGCTTAGCTAATCATATTTTACGCACCAATGGTACTACTTTTGGTCTTGTGGTCGAAACTTTTGTATTAATTTTGTTAGTAGGGATATGTCGACCCCTTATTCTTTTTATTACTTCCAGTAATGCTAGTTTTGTGAGACAACTAGCGTTTTTTTTTTTTTTTCTTTTCCATTTCTAAGTTTTTTTTTTTCCTATTAGGTTTTTCTCTATCAAGATTTTAACAAGCCGTTATCAATAGGTTCGACATTACCTTGCAGAGGCCCATCTTATGGGTTTGTTCTCTTTATGTTGATTTCTCATACTAGGTTTTCTTTTGTTCTCTCGTAATTTCCTTTAGTAATACGCAACGAGTGGCTTCACACCAACATGCATTGCTAGATAGTTGAAACTACTGATGGGGATCAAATTGTATATATATTTTTAATAAATTGGCTAACTGACCTATATTAAAGAATGCTTGATATCAAGCCTTTTAATAAGTTCAGTTGCTACTTAATACATAAATTAACAATTAGTACCGCTTGATATCTCAGACTATAGAAGATTAAACATTTTATAAATTGATAATTAGAACCACTTGATATCTCAGACTTTCACTTTATATTAGCTAAATTTTATTTACAATGTTCCGTATGGACATTTTTCTTTTTGAAAGATGGTGGACTCGAATGTCAACAAATAGAACAAAGAAAAATGTGTCCAATTTTACAATCAAGTATTTAATTTAATTTTACTATCAATTTAGCTTTTTTCGGTTTTTTTTTCAAAAAAAAAAAAAAAAAAAAAAAAAACTTTTAAAACAAGTTTCGCTTCAATTATCCCCTCAAGAGAGAAGGAAAGTTTCATCTCAATTCTTCTGGAAATTACAAGACCTTCCCTAGTATGACTCCCCTGATATAAAACAATTCATCATTTTAGCTTCTTCCATAGCCAACTCCAGATTCCCTACTTCAAAACCAAAACCGATTCATTTCAAATATCAAAAACCCTAAAACCCCTCTTTTCAACATGTTCGGGGTGGTCTTCCCCAATCGGAGCTTCCCCATGGACATCTCCGCCTTCACTCAAATCGACACCTTCCATTGGATCCTCGACATGAACACCTTCGTCGGCGAGGCCTATGATCAGGTGCACGAGCTTTGCATTTTCCTTCTCAACAGCTTCACTCTCCCTCCGGACAAGGCCCTCGCCGTCTACGTCCAATCTCCCGGCTCCGCCTTCGTCTTCTGCGGCGCCGTCACCCTCACCCGTCCCTCCGCCGTCCTCAACCTCGCCTGGCCGGAGCCCGGCGCCGCCGCCGCACCTCTCCAGATCACCGCCTCCGACGCGGCCCCGATCTCCGCGAAGATCGGAGTGTCGGTGGAGGATCTGGCGTCGCTTCCGTCGCTTGACGTGACCGCCGAGAGGAGGATTGAACGGCTGGCGTTGAAGGTGGGCGAGAATCTTTTCAATTTTATGCAGTCGTTTTGTGGTGTTGATGGGTCGAAGCTGGTGGTGCCCATGGATATTTTGGATAGATGGTTCAAGAAGTTTCAGGATAGAGCCAAGCGCGATCCTAACTACTTGAAAGGTTTTGCTTTGTAGGGATTTTTTTTTTGTATTTTTTTTTTTTTAAAAAATGATGGATGGAAGAATTTTATTATGTTTCTGGATCCTGACTACTTGAAAGGTTTTGCATTGTAGGGATTTTTATTTATTTATTTATTTTTTCTTTGATAAATAAGAAAAAGTAAGATTATGGATGGAAGAAATTTATTATGTTTCTTTTTACGATTTTGTTATTAGTGTAGTCCGTTATGAAGTTGTCGAAATTAGACTGCGAAACGTCGATTTTTATGATAAAAATGAGTCTTGAAAACCGGGTCTCTGTTTGCGGAATCATAATCG
The DNA here is from genome assembly GCA_002914805.1 of Parasponia andersonii. Taxonomy (NCBI): domain Eukaryota; kingdom Viridiplantae; phylum Streptophyta; class Magnoliopsida; order Rosales; family Cannabaceae; genus Trema; species Trema andersonii. Next base: position 395,320 of record JXTB01000296.1, read on the forward strand.
TAATGAGAATTTACTATGCAAGGTCGAAAGCTTTAGAATTTTTAGATAGTTTTCAGTAGAGTTGATCGAGTGAGACAAGCATGAAAATGGGGCGGAGCCAAGAATTTTATTTAAAGAGAGCCAAAATCAAATGTAGGAATGCCAAACTCAAAATTTGAGTGTTTATTTTTAAAATTTTACAAATTGAGAGGGGATAAAGACGAAGAATAAAGGAGATAAATTGACAGAGGACAAAGGGTAAGAATAAAGGAGGATTAAGGCTAACTTTGAATAAAAATTATATGTTATTTATAAGAAAATAAAATTTTACGGGGACAATTGCCTCTTGTGAGTACTATGTAGCTCTGCCCCTGAATGAAATATTCTTGGTATAGCTCACAAGTCAGGCAAACGAGACTGATTATTCTTTACAATATACAAGAAGCTGAAAAACTCAAAGCTGAGTTGCTCCGTTNGGTTGGGGAAGATTTGGGAGCCGTTATCAATTTTCTATAGAGAAAGCTGTTTATGTAGGTCGACGGTCGACTATTGGTTTTTATGTTTTCTTTAGTTACTTTAGTAGGAAAATTCGACCCGATAAATCCGATTGCCTAAATTCATGAGACATTCCATCTTATACCACCCTTAACAAAAATTTGTTGGGAGGGTATATTGTTTAAAAACCAGTGGCGGGTGCATTATATCGCTATTAAGGAAAAGGCCAAATACTAGTTGTCAATCGAGGCGGAAAATTTGCCGTCTCTCTTTCTTTTTTTTAAGAAAACAAATTTTCCCTTCCTTCCTTACAATTGTAGGGTTTGATTCATACAAATCGAATGAAAATTGTTAACTCATTATTTGCTTTCTGAAAATAAAAAAAAAAAAAGCGTTGGCGGCGGTTTTCATTAGAAAATTGTAGACTAGATTGCAAAAGTTGTACTTATAATCGCTTAACTTTGTTTTTTAGCTAGGAGGAATTGATCAACCACTCATTGAGCCAAAACCATTGATTTGAATAAACATTAGTGTGCCAAGATTTAAGACATTCATTTGAAAGTGCGAAATAAATGTATGAGCAGTGACTGTCTACAAAAATTTTAAAAAAAAAAAAAATCGGTAATAATAGTAAAGAGGATACTTTTATATGTACTTCGACATAAACCGTAGTAGCGGGTTACTCGTACGGCATTGACGACAAACTTAAATCGTAAAACATTTGATCGTTTCTCAACATCAAAAGTTTAAGAAGGGGAAGAGAAGATTCATTTCTACCAGTTCTCCAAGTGAAAACAAAAAATTTCAACAATGATATTTGGCATAAGTTAACGCTCTCAGCCAAACTTGGCTTTCTCTTTCATCTCTTTCCTTTGCGTACAACCACATTCTCATGTACATTAAAAGTGGCTCCTCAACTGGAGATCCATTTAACTATAATTATTACTACAAATGTGAAAAAGAAAGGGAAAAAAAAAGGGGGGTGCTTGGTAATATGTTTTTCTTATGATACATAGCTCATTAGATGTCAAAATATCCCTTTATGAGCTTTTGCCAGTAGCTTTGCCCAAGGAAGTGAAGCTTAACCTGCAACGTTTCAAGAGGAAAGGCAACAAGACAATGATTTATTTAGTAAGGCAGGCTTCAAGTTTTTTTCGCATTGAATAAAAGAATTTTGCAAAACATTCTAGACTGCATATGGAATTATTATCGAGTTGTTAAGCACCTGATGATCGGCTTCCGCTGCGCAACAGGTGCAGAAGAGTATCCATTTGAAACTGGTGCCACAAGTTCAGCAGGCTTTAAAAGAGATGACAGGAAAAGAAAAAAGGATTGTCAGCGCTAATTTCAGTAAAGAAATCAGACAGAAGTATAGAAATGTGACCATAGCAATACACGAACTACCTGCTGGCTAATTAATTAAAGGCGAGGAAAAAAGGATCATCGTAATTTTTATATGGCCCATAATCCAGAGTAATTTATTTCCTTTTTCCAATTATGCATGCCTGTGAAATGTTTTCCAATCATATGTAACAAGTATGCACAAATTCAACGTACATATATAAACTCAATTTTGATTACCACCGATAAGTTACCATGACAACTACAATGACTTTAATCTAAGAATTGTGAATTTGTAACGAAAACAAAAGTCTAAGGAAACGAGGAAGATAACACTATAATTTTTAACTGGTACAAGTAATGAGCACAAAAAGTAAAAGATTTGACCTCAAGCTCCTCTAAGCCCCCATTAGAGTATGAACCATTGGAGTGACCAGTTCCACTTCTAGAGGTTATTGGAGCTGCTGGTTCAGTTTCCTTCGAAGACTCCACTTGACTGCCTCTAATGCTGCCTGAAGAATCTTTGACTTGATTCATGTGTTCCAAATCATCTTCAAGCTCATCCAGCTCTTCTGCCAAAGCTTGGTGCGGAACATATGTGCCAGACATGATGTTCTCAATAGCCCTCTTCTCTGCTTCATTAGAGCTTGATGCATGAGCAGCAGCTGCCTGTAGAGTTTTGGTACGAGGACTGCATGTTGATGATACTTCACTGTCGCCATTCTGAAATGGGATATTTGCTGGGTTGTCAAACTTTTTAAAGCTGTCTTCTAGATTGCTCTCAGATATTTCTCGTTGTGATTCAACCAACCTGTTCATGTCCATATTGTCACATTTTATGGATAAAGAACTAACAGTGCTAATGGGAGAGCTTGCCTCAAGAACATCCCCACTAGAGAGAGCTATGGACTTGACATTCCTCAAATTGTTCTCAACACTATCATCCGGTCGCTTTCTCTTACTACCATCATCTGATCCATCTAAAACTGTTTTACTTTCATCTGACTTGTCTGGAAGAATCTGTACAGATGCCTTAAGTTCCAAAGCCTGCCTCATATCCCAAGTTAACTTAGATGGGCGAGGTGGTCGAACTCCACCAGGAAATACAAAATTAGGGATGTTTTTCCGTTTTACATGGCATACATGGATCTCCATTCCAGGCTTCCACAATGTGTACACATTTACAGCCTGCTTAAATTCTTCAACAGTTAATCTTATATCAAAATGCCCACCATCATTTGCTGAAACTCCTTGTTTTCTTTGCAAGCCCATAAAGTAACTACAATGAAAAGGTTTGGATTTGTCTGAAAAATCGCCTGGGTGGGGGTGACATTGCAGCATGTTGTAAGTGTGCCTCTCAATCTGAATTTGCAAACAAGAATCGTAAGGATCAATGACCACGATGAAGAGAGATATGAAAGTGCACACAAAAAACATAATAAATCTAAAAGAAAATATGGAGAGGTAGCCTAACCTTCAATGTTAACTGACGTAGACGAGACGCAACCCAGCCCTTCCAATTTCTCAAGTCATCGGCATTTTCAGCACTGATGTCTATCTGTAAATAATTTTTATATGCCTCGAAGAAGGGATAAGGTTCGAAAAGGGTATCCCATTCAGCCTTGTTCGATTCCATAGCCTGCAAGAAATAATAAGAAGCATCAAAACAAGGAATCATAGAAGTCAGAAAATAGTCTAAGATGAATATTAAATTAAAGCAACATAAGAGAGTTCTCATCATAAGATGGTACAGTATAAAACTTCGACATGGGTAGTACATTAAACTTTACAAGTATTATAAACTAGACAAATAGACCCTACAGGTAAAGGAAAATATCCAGCTTAGTATAGAGACCCCATGAGTAAAGGCAAACATCCAGCTTAGTATGGTAATTCAAAGCCAAAATTAAATTCCTATGCCCCTGCCCAACACTAACTTCTTCAACCTCACCTGGCCATAGACGGTGGGGGCTAACCTAAGATGTCAGGTAGTAGACGATAAAGTGGAAACACTAACAGAAGCAGGTGAAATACAAACTGATCTAAGAACATAAATGCACAGTGCAAACCTTCAGAGTTAAGATTAAGAAGGAACATGACTATACGATATAATGGCTATGAACAAGTAAGCTACAATTAGTCATGTTAAAAACTATACAAAAAAATTTATCATTTTCATCACAAAGAGAAGAAAGCCTTTCAGATCAATATGGCACGTCATCTTCTAATAAATGTAGTTCAGTTTGAAAAGAACCATCGTATCTTACATAGGAAAAGGAATGTATCATGACTGTCACCAAAAAAGAAAAGAGCTTATCATAACCCAAATCAATAATCACAAGATCATTACCTTACAGATTTCACTCCCCCTCTGAAATTCCTCTGACATGATACGCAATGTACTTGATGACACATTGTAGCTCGAATTCATGGAAGGATAAGCTGGAGTAATTATAGGCATTAAATGATATCTATCCTTCGGATTTCGTCTAGGATCCCAAACTTGAAGTCCAAGAGATCCTTCTTCAATGGCACAAAGCATAACTGGGTTTGGCCAGCGCCATTGAGTATAGACTCTGAAGAACCGAGACACGAGCATATTGGGCAGTGCATTAGGGTATAACTGGCATATCCGAGCAACAAGTAATGCCCAATTTATACCACCAAGAAACCCAGTAACCTGGCAGTAATATAAAGAAATAAAATCTGATAAGTAAGAAAGACTATAATAAGAACCTTCAGCAATTCCATAATCTAGCATAAAAGAAAGTCCCTAGCATACATTAGAATAAACACCACGACGCTTTGCCCACAATCTCATGCATCTCAATGTTGTACGGAAACTCTGGAACACAAAAAACAGACAAAATAAGAAATAAGAAATATCAGAACAATATTGTAGACACATATCCACACATAGCCAGGCAATGAATCTAACCTGAATATTGGGAACTAGACGCAAAATTTGGTCAGTAACCCTACAACCATTCAGACTACGAACTGTCTGTTCATCCACATTCTGCAGTATCGAGTCCTGTGATATATCTAAGTCCTGTCCCCAAATAAAAAATCAAACACGGAAAATAGGGAATACAAAATAACATCCATAGAGACATGACATCAAAATTTTCTTCCCAGTTGGTTACAGTGGTCAAAATTTTCAATCGCTTGCAAAGATGAAACTAGTTAAAAGATTCCCNTAGGTAGGTTAGCAAGAAACAATAACCCAATCATCAATTTTGACGAAATTTTCCATATCTTCACCATACAACTGTAAACAAACAAGAGGTCTAACAGAAGCACAGATGCACAGTATATTTTATCTGCAGTTTCAATGTACACAACTTCTATCCTGGACATAATAGAGTGCACTAAACACACCAAATGTGGCAGATACACATTTTGCAATTCTAAATATAGACAACTGAAAGCTTCAGAGGGCTGGGTATGCTCATTAGCAAATATGATTAAAAGATGCACACCAAACATTCTATTGAGTGATATAAGAAGGGGAAAAAAGAGTGTAAAGCATAAGGCTTATGTCTTTATAATATAGTTATGTCCATATACAACATCCAAAAAATCAAAGTCATATTTTACGTCTCAACATAACACATGAATAGAATGTTTGAAATGAGAACAAAATAGCAATAAAAGTATCAGGATGAACATAACAAGTCTCAATAATAAAATTAACACTTACTTCAGGAATAACCCAGAGTGACAGTTTAGCATAAAGTAGATCTATGGAAACCCCACCAAACTTGAATTGCAGCACCGGAACATGAGCATCGGGTACAGGGTGCAACTCTGTAACTTCAGGCATCTCTGCTAACATTCTATGCAGCTCACCAAAGAAATCTTCCTGCGGCCAATTTAAAGGAGCAATCTCATTCTCAAAACAAGTTAGTAAAACCTACTTGTGCCATAAAAGATGAAAGTTGATCGCACTTCTCTTGTGGCATGTCTAGGTCCAACACACAGTGTGTCTATATCTGCACCTGGGCCGTGCACCTGTCAAAAGAGGGGCATATAAATGTATCAAGCATCCAGCATAAAGAGTCAAAAACAATATAAAAAAATAACAATGTAAAATAGATGGCATGTAAAAAAATTGTTTAACAAATCCTCAAAGAATGCAGGTCCTCCAGTAATGTGTTCAAATAGAAGAAAAAAAGGAGAATAAATCATCATGATCCTTTTGAATATACTGCTCATAACTATTAGTGTATTACAGTTGAATCAAAATAAAACTTCAATATTAGGCATTAAGTTAGGAAGAGAGAGGAGAAATACTTAAAAGACCAAATATCCAAACTTTACATTCATCTTTTTTTTTCCCAAATAAAAATCCAGAGAAAATTAATAAAGATAATCAAATTATACAGGAAGAAATTAATTAAAAAAAGAGCCTTTGCTAACCCTCACAATACATTGAAAATATCTTTCTCCCTGAAGTCTAAAAATTACAATTAAGCTATCCATGAAGAAAGTTACTGAATATGCAGCAAAAATAGTTCGCTAATTTCAAGCAAACTGAGAAGTCATAAACACTAAATTCTTTTGTGCTGCATAATCATTGTGAAATTATTATGCCAGATAAGACCAAATGCCAGAGTATGAAAAATTAATTAAAGCGATCATTCCCCTATTCCTTGCCAAACGAGAAGTGCAAACTCAAATAACAAGCAAAGGGCCAAAAAAGAACCCTTACAAAAAGTTCAAACACGTTCATATATGGAGATTGTGTAGGAGAAAAATGTAGGGAAGAAAAGCTTTACCCCAAGGCGATAGGAGCCAAAAGTGAAAATCTTTGCATTTGCTTCTTGCACCAGTTGCTCATTCAAACCCTTTGCCCGACTAATTGTTTTGACCCATACTTTTACGATCTGTCTCATATCACAAAAAACAAACACAACAATGACATAAAGCATTACAATCTGAAGAAACGAAAAACCTAATTACACTCTGTCAAGGTTTGAGATAATGCAAGCATGGGAAAGCAGTAAAACCTGAACCAAACCAACTACAAGAAAGTACTATAATTTAAGTGCATAGTAAAGTTTACTTATGACAAGGGAAAACAACATAATCAAAACTTGGGATATTACTCTTTCACAACATCATATCCTAAGCAGCCAAACAGATTAATAAAGCAACAGAAAGAAAAATTCAACCTGATCTAGTCTGCCAAGCACCTCCTCCCTACTGACAGCCTCTTCTTGACTCTCATACAATCCAGCATCTTGCAAATACTGAAACACCCACAAACCGATTTCAGCATAATTTTGAATCAAAATTCACAATTCAATAAGATGTCAACTAGAAACATTGAACCGAAACCTTTTCAAGCTCCTTGGTTTTCATCAAATCGTACTCCGTTGGCCCACCCAATGATATGGGTTCAGTAATGCCTAATCTCTGCCCATTATTTCTGTTGCTTAATCCGGGGTTCGCCATTTTTGAATATATTGCCACAAAGTTAATTACTTTTCTCTTTTTTTCTTTATTTTTTTAGTTTTTTTCTCTCTCTTTTTCACAGAATGGAAATCTTAAAGGAACAAATTTTTGTAGACAATATTTTATGGTACTCTTTTCCTTCTTTTTTTCCCTTTTTTTTATGGAAATAAAATCAAATCTGAATCAGATAAAAATAAATAAACAATAGAAGTAAAACGTCAATTATAACAGTAATGGTGGAATGAACTACAAAAACAAAACCATAACATCCGAAAAGGATAATAATCCAAAACCCTATAAACTATAATCGAACAAAATACAACACGATCTCGTTATTCTTCGAGTTAAACAAAAATCCTAACCCTAGAACGATTTCAGAAGCAACAGCGAACAATCATGAAATCGCGAAAAGAATACACCAAATATCGGCCGGGATATTCAAGCAAGAGTCCGGTTCGCCTGATTGTGGTCAGTTGGAGTGAGTCTTCGATTTTGAGAAGGAACTCCGAAATCTTCAAGAAGACCAAACCCTTCGAACCGCCATGGAATGGAATTAGTAGCTTCTGCAGAGATATATGTATAGATTTTAGAGAGAGAAAGCGCGTAAGAGAGAGAGAGAGAGAGAGAGAGAGTGTTAGGTTTTGGGAGTTTTTTTTATAATTATTAAATATTTTGCATTTTACGGGGTTCTGGACGTTTCTCCATTTTTATGTTGTTTATGTCTTTATTTTACTTGGGGAGCGTTAAAACAGTTGGATGACAGTGGTTTTCCTCTCTAGAAAACGACATTTAGAAAACTACTTGTCGTTCATTGAACTCAATCATATATACGTCTTTACTTGAGAAATGGGTTGTCCTAACAATAACCTAAATCTGGTTTTGGTCTCCAATTTTTAAAATGTCCCACAATTCATCCAATTATGTCTTTGTCTCATTTTAGTTCTTGAACCTTCAAATATCATTTTTTGTTGGGTTCTTTTATATACATCAATTCACAATTATTGTTTTAAGCTTTTGGCACTTTTTATTTTTCTTTTACAAATATAGCAGTTTTAGTAAGTTTCTTCCAAAAATAACCATGTTTTAAAACTCATTTGACAAGTTTAGATTAGTCTTTATCTTACTAGGGCAGGTTTTATAAACAAACATTAACTAATTAGAGAAAAATTAAGGGTATATTTGGAATTTCATAGTCAAAAACTCCTATAAATAAAAACATTTTAAGAAAACTGCTAGAAGTGAAAAACAATACTTAGAAACTGCTATAGAGCTAAATTTCCTCCCTTCTTTTCCTATTGAGTTACACTATTTTTTTCTCAATTTTGGTCTCTAGTCTTAATTTGAACTACTCATCCCTCAGTCAAATTAGGCTGGGTCCTAGTCCCTTCCCATCCTAGTTTATGAGGATTAATGGGAAAATTTGATTTTATATGATAAAATTGAAAAAAAAAAATTGAAAAAAATAAATAAAAGATTGATCTCTGTATTTTTGTAATTTTTTTTAGTTTTTTTAGGTAAAAGTAGTAGAAACTCATTTTTTAATTTTTCAAATCTTTAGTCTAATTTTTATAAAAAGTTCAAAATTCATAATCCAGATTGGGTTTAGATATATAGGCTCACAAGACATGTTACAGCCCACAGTGGGCCTAATAATACATTTTGATTTTAAAAAGACAAAAATAAAGTTTCATCATTTTCTGTTGATAGTTATTTTTAGATCCAAATCTTATTAAATTCAAAGTGAAAAAATAAATAAATAAATTGAATAATGTGTTGGCTTATTACGAGCCATAATAGGCCGACCCACCATAAACCCATCTTAGCCTGAATTTAGGTAGGCCTATAGGCAAAACTAGGCGTATCATTTAATTTCCACGGCTCGACCTAGTTGTTCTAGTGTATTTTGACATCTCTAGTTTGAATATTATTATTATAAACTAGGAATTAAAAATCAAAATAAAAAAAAAAAACAGAACTCATTGTAGTGGAAGGTAACTTTTAAATGTTCATGAACTAAACTGAGATAAAATCATAGAAGAATAAAGGAGTTGTGATCATTTGATTATGTTCAAATGGGGTTTACTTCAAGGAAAGTATATTAACATGGATAGAAGGGTGAGAGGGGCAAGAGGTCTCACAAGAACAGGTTGTAATGCAAAGTTCTATGTTGATCTTTGCAAAAATAGTATGAAAAGGGGTTGTGAAATCTTTCCACCCACACCATAACCACAACCTTGTAAATAATTGTTGGGAAATTATATTTCCTAATAATAATGGACCACATATTAAATAACTATATTCGATCGTATTATTTCTTAGCAGACCCAATTTAAGTGATTTACTGGATATGGTCTGAATATTGAATGAGCATGGACTCATATACCTTATTAATATTATCAAGTTGAGTTGATAGATACTCAATAAAATAGTAGCATATAGACTAAAGTTAGGGTTATGGTCTTTATAACAAAATATGTATGCTCTTTTCTCTGTTGCCTATTATCAATAATAGATAAATAAATCTGAGTGATTAGGTCTTATGCTACAGAAAAACCTTATAGTTTTCATCTCCATACACTTCCATCTTCCGTGATCTTCTAATCATCTTCAATCCTTAGTCACTCAACAATCTTCTCGTACCTATTTGACATGAATAATCTAAGGAACATGGGGTTTGTTTTAATCCCGATGATTTCGAACAAGAATATACAAAAATCATTGTTATTATCTTCCTCACAAAGATATTTAACAACAATTTATAATGAGAGACGTATGGCATCCAGATTAACTTGATATGGCATTTCCTTTGTTAACAAGCTGGAGAGTGAGACAGGCTTGGTTTCGGCAAGAAATATATATATATATATATATATATATATATATATAATGGTTTAAAAGAGTTGAACAATTAAACTATTGAAGAGGATGCAATGGTTGCAATATCATATTTGGAGTCAAAATTAGAAAACAACCCGAATTTTTTCTACAAGCATGATGTCCATGATGAGTAAAAGTTGATGAATTTGTTTTGGGTACTTACAATATGTAAGAGACGGCTAATAGATTTTTAGTGACAGTGTTGCTTTTGACTCAATTATCAGATAAATAAGTACCTTTTAGTAAATTATTTTCTTAAAATTTATTAAATCCAAGTGTTAAAAATTAAGGCCTTGTTTGTTGGGCAGAACAATTGGAAAGATTGGATTAAAGAGTCTAGTCCTATGTTTGGGCATTTTAGTATATGGAACAAAATAGTCCAGTCTCCAAAATAGTATCTTTTTTTTGGGACTAAATAATCTCACTTAGAACTTAGATTTACGTAGTCCCAAGG
>JXTB01000296.1:405941-429997 GCA_002914805.1 Parasponia andersonii
TCTTTTCTCTATTCTTAAATTAAAAATATGTATACATCATTCTTTTTTCTAAAAAAAAAATAAGCATATAATAATTATAAAAAATAAAATAAAATGTATTATATTATATTATATTATTATTGTTTAACTTTCTCTTCCAATTTAGGAAATATTTGTCTTCTTATTTCATAAAAAATATTACGAAAACTATATTAATAAAATTTTTATTATATATTTATACTCTAGTCTAGTCCTAAGTTACACCAAATACGGTACAGTACTAAATAGTCCAATCCAGTCCAATCCAGTCTTGTATACCAAATGAACTAAATCTACAATATAAATTTCTATAGAGATAGGAAGTCCTTGTTGTTCTCTACTAGGCATGAACAACCAAAATATGACGTGTTTTTGGTTTTTCATTGTAGCAAAGTAAAATTTCTCAATTACAGTTAGGTATTACACAATTATCTTGAATGTATAAGTGGTCAGAACTCAAGATGATGTTGAACTTATAGTTGCAATTCTATGTTTAAATCACATGACAAGATTTTCACTGAAGTTACCTACTGAATTTGTTTATGGCATAATTATCTTGAATGCATAAGTGGTTGGAACCCAAGATGATGTCGAACTTATAGTTGGAATTCTATGTTTAAGTCACCTGACGAGATCTTCATTGAAGTTACCTACTGAATTTGTTCATGGCATAATTATCTTGAATGCATTAGTAGTCGGAACCCAAGATGACGTCGAACTTATAGTTGCAATTCTATGTTTAAGTCACCTGATGAGATTTTCACTGAAGTTACCTATTAAATTTGTCCACGGCATACTTTAAATAATAGTACAAAGTATGTGCACAAGCATCAAGCATGTAAGCAAGATGATTCCAAGGTTAATTATAATATATTATTTTAGCCATGGTAATTTTTTTCTCCTTTTAAGATATTATACAAAGGTAGAGTGGGTAAATAAGTGACTGGGCTTGATAACGGATAACAATTTAAGCAATTGCAATTGACTATTGGATGAGCTATACATTACGTACTAGGTGCTACTAGGTAGATTCATTTTTTCAGGGCAAGTTTTTTGGGAGATTTAAGGCAAACAATTGGAGCGAGTTGATGAATGCATTCATTAAAGAAGACCTAGGTGAGAAAATGCCTTTAAGGGAATTCTTGGTATATTGTGATAATGGACTTTATTGCGCTATGATATACGAGGATGAGACAACACTTCAACAACATCATAAGTGGACCATAACTAATATGACATGCCTTATTGGATATTGAAAGGCAATTGGTTCCATCTTTTCAATAAAGGTGTTTTTGTTGGCAAGAGAGCAAATGCTAAAATCAGTGGATTACTTCATGGTTGAGCATGAAGTAGTGACTGATACAGATATTTGCCAAATTTCTAAGTACAAAAGGCCTAATCCAAAGTGTACAACTACATGTAACAATTGTGAGTGTGACTTGATTTATGACTGTCCATGGTTGACACAAGGGATTCTTATTACTATATGTTCACAAATTTTGAAGTATTTAAATAAGACAGAATATTCCCCTAATTTGGTGAACTCAAGATGACTCTAAAAGGCAAATGAGATTGCATTCTCCTCCGCAAAATAATTGAAACAACAAGGTAAGATTATCAATTAATTTATAGCAACTTTGAATTATTGATGGTTTCTTTATCTATATAAAATTTAATTTCACGTTAAATAACAGTGATAGGTTTCATGATATTATCACCTAAAGTACCCTTGTTTCACATTATGCTACAAGGTTTGCGGAAGCCTATTTGCTTATAATGAATACAAAGAACTGGCTCCTACTATATCTTCAAGAATTGGCAGTTGTGCAAGGTGTTGACCTTCTAGCTTATAACTAGAACTGGGTAGATATGGTAGGCACTGTTAGAGATTCAAATATAGTGCCAGCTAAGAGTAGGCCTTATTTTCTAATTAAAATTGAACAAATAAAGAGCCTTTCAATCATCACTAGCAAGACCATCACCATTTGTTGGCAAGCCAAGGATTTGTAGGGATTTTGATGGTGTTGGCACAGGTCATGATACTCACAATTGTCCAAATAAAAGGGAAGACAACTACCTTGTAGGAAATGAGTACTATGTTGCATTTTACTTAGGAGAAAATTGTTTTTCTTTATTTTTTTAATTTGCTATTTCATTTTTGTTTGCATTTGAGAATTTATATGTTGGTGTTTTGATCGACATTCTTTTGTGTTTTCTGAAAATTTATTTTTATTATAATTTGAATTTAAGGTTTTATTATTTGGCGTCTTGATCAATGTTTGGATTAGTTGTTAGGAAAGTTTTATTTGGCATTTTTTGATCATGATAGTTAATTAAGAGCATGATTTTAAGGATTATGTTGGGATACTTTAAGTCTTGACCAATTTGGTTTTATTTATTTATTTTTTATACAATTTAGTCATTTTGATATTGAATGATAGATTTATTGGAGTTTTTGCAAAATATATCTCTGGGACAGTATATTTTAGAGAATACGCCTCTCTTAATAATTTTTTAACAAGTACACATTCTTAAGTTTTAAATTATTTTAAATACAAAATGTCCATATCATTTACCTCATCAAGGGTCTACATTCCGATTAGACAGGGGAGGTCAAGTTTCTAGACACCTTATCTAGCACGGCTCGACATCCTGTCTAGTGCTAATACTTAAATATACCTTTTTTTCTGTGTGAAGTTTCTAGACATCTTGTTTAGCTCTCGACATCTCTGTCCGGTGTGGCTCGATACACTATTTAGCTTTGTCTGGTACTAAACACTCATATGTACTTTTTTTTCTTATCAAGTTTCTAGATACATTATCTAGCTCTCGACAATCATGTCTGGTGTATTCAAGTTAAGGGTATATAAGTCTTTCTATACTCTTTTTTAAAATAGGTGTACGTCATCTAAAAACTAGCGAGATATATGTATTTTCTAAAATTCACTATTATAGGAGTGTATTTCATCTAATTTTCCTAGTTTAGTTTTATTATTGACTTTTTTTCCTTTTTACCCAATAAATATATATTTTTTAGTCTTTTTGTTTTGCATAACAAAATATGGGAGATAAGGTAGTTAGTGTCTAATTGACTATTAAATGGAGTAATTGATTTTTGCTCATTAAGAATAATAAGTACATTCTTAAAATAAGTTTTTATTATAAAAATCTTACCAATTGAATTTGAAATTAATAATTAATAGAAATAAAAAATATATTATTTTTCATTTTTAAATTAATTAATACTTAATTTAGGTTGGTTTACAAATTTATGAAAGCATAAAAATTATATTCCCTCAAAAAGAATATAAGAATTATATTTTTCTTCGAAAATAAAAGGTTTTTATTTCTATATTTTAAAATAAAAAAAAAAGTAAAGAAGCACCACTTATTATCTATCAATAAAGAAAGTCCAATTCAAAATCAAAAATAGAAAAAAATTAAAAGAAACAAAAAAACGGAAAAATAAATCTTATCCAAAATTTTATAAATCACTAATACAGTGTTAACTCTACGTGCTAATGCAATAATTTCGCACTAGTAGTGTCATTATCACCTCTATTCTAAATAGAGAGCACTTAATTGATTTGACTTCGGGTATTAATTTTTTTTAGTTAATAACTTTGGGTATTAATTGAAATATCGATCTTATCTTATATAAGTTTTGAATATATTGTTAATAAGTTATAATTATCCTTTTCTGAAAAAATACACATACATCACATAAACAAGAAAATACGCATTCATCAAAAATAGTATTGACAATTTCTAACTTAAATACGAGGAAATTGTTATATTTCTTAGATGGGTTTTGAAAAATTTCAAGAAATTTATGCTTAGTACCTATTTATAAAACTTATTTCTATATATACCTATTTTTAATTTTTTTTTCCCAAAAACACTCATTTTTGTGGTTTACATTTCACATACAAAATATGAGTGGTCTACATTTACAATGTAAATTTTATCCATGAGGTACACATTTCATGTGTAAAATATGAACAGTATACATTTATATCGTAAATGTTGTTGAAAAATTAAGCTTTCAATCTTACTTGCTCTTATTCAGAAGATAACATATATTTGATTTAGTACTAATGATTTACCTTAAGTGTGTAGTGAAATAGCTTTAAAAGTTCTAACTCAAGTTCATCAAAGAATCAAGCTTGAAGATGGATACATATTGGACTTATTAGAATCAAGCTTGAAGATGAATAATCAAGATACAAGACTATGCTTAAATAAGGTATATTCATATTTAGTTTTGTATTTAATTTAGTTCATTGTACATAAATTCTCTTTGTATTGGCTCATACTTTTCAAAAGAGTTTTCAAACTATTTTAAGCTTAAAATGGTTATTTTATTATATAAGTTTGAAAATAGAAAATAATATTTTTAAATAGGCAAAATATTCTTCAAAACATGATTTCTTAAGCCTAAATAAGTTACAAATATAATTGAAATCATGATTATTTAATATAGGCTAAAAGGAGAATTTTTATTTGCAAACTAGAACATGTTTCGGTATGAATATTTTCTAAATTATTGTTAAATATCTTTGTAAAACTAAAACAAGTTTTCAATAACCAAAATACTATTTTCAAAATGATTTCTAATGTTTTTAAAGTATTTAAAACAAGTATAGAAGTCAGTTTTTGAAAAATGTCAAAAACTGTCAAAATTTAAAAAATAGCCAAATACTGAAACTGCAAAACTATGCAGAGTTTTTGATCTATCGAAAATTCCATGGTCTACCAAAAATGGCAGTGACAAAATATATCTGTTAAAATTTGACTGTTGAAAAAGTACCTAAAATTTTTAGTCGACCGAAAACACACTTTTAGTCTATTGAAAATGGTAGAAAGTGTATCTAACGGTTATAAATAGCTAGTTTTCAATCAAGCCTATAAATAAAAGTTATTTTAACACCTAAAAATGACTTTGTACGAACTTAAATTGTTATCTAACTACTTTCAAAGTACAAGTTTGCCGAACCTCGAAAAAACTTAGTTTGCACTTTCTCTATCCCTACACTCGTTATTTTATTACAAGCTATTTATTTAAGTATTTGATATTTAGTGTACTTGATATACTTGGTATTATTGCTATATATTTGGTATTACTGTTGATTTAGCTTAAAGGTTTCAAAATAGTGGTCTATAGTTTTAAATAGTTAAAAAGTTTCTTGAAATATTTTAAAACCCAATTCATCCCTTTTTAGGTGTCAATCTTGGGCTAACAATGGCTAACAAGTGGTATCAGAGCTTGGTGCTCAAATTTAAAAGACTTAACCGTCTTGAGATGACATACCCAAACAATTTTCAAAATTTTTTAAATGGGGGGTTTTCAACTAGACCACCATTTTTCAATGGTATTGACTTCAATATTTGGAAAATTAAAATACTTAAATTTCTTAAATCTATAGGTGATGATTTATTGAATATTGTTGCTCAAGGTCCATATATTCCTAGAAAAATAATTAATGATAAACTTGTTGAAAAAGAATTGGATGAATACGATGATTTTGATAAAATCATGTTTTCTAGGAATAGATGCGCTTGTAATTATTTGTTATGTAGTATAGATATAAATATTTATAATAGTGTATAATTGGCTACTAATGCACATAAAATGTGGAAAATGTTTTAAAGCTCATATACCATCATAAGCCAAAACAATGAAGAAGAAAAAGAAATCAAAATAACTTAGGATGATAGGAATGATGGAAATTTGGATGATGATATTAAAGAAGAAGTAAACAACACATATTTCATGACTATCGATAGTGAGGTAAAATCTCTTGAACTTCATGATAACTTTTTTGATGAGAGTGATGATATTAGTGATTTTGATAATAAAAGTATTGACGAAGAGTTATCATACAATAAGCTCCTTAATAATTTTAATAAATTGTATGATAATTATAAATTGCTTGTTTTGAAAAATAATACTCTCAAGAAGAAATTATTTCTTTTATTGAAAGAGCTTGAGAAATTTTCAAAAGAAAATGAAGTTATTTTGACATGTGATATATGTGTGTATTTGAAACACGAAATACTTCCTTAAATGAAAAGATTTTGGATTTAACCAAAATTGTCCACACTTTTACAAATAGAAAGAAGAATTTTGATTTAATGCTTAGTAGATAAAGATGTGTTTTTGACAAATGAGATATAGGATACAAATCCTTCATAAAACAAAAGTATCTCAAAAATTATTTTGTCAAAGTAACATCTAGTAGAGACTCAAAATACGAATATACTTATTGCAATCAAGATAGTCATACTAGTTTTTTACGCTCCATAAAGAAAAATACATATTTTGATGTCACACAATGATGGATACCAAAGAATTCAAAGACCAAGTCCTGGACCTAAAGTTGAGTGGGTACCAAAAATCTAAATTTGAATCTTTGTTATAGGTACAAGCAAGAAAGTGGTTGCTCCAAGTACTTAATCGATGACTTTACCAACCTCTGAATTTTCACAAAGACATGATGGGGGATATTTAATTTTTAGAGATAATGCAAAAAAACAAGATTATTGGCATAAGTAATATCGGTAACAACTCTTTGTCTATATTTAAAAATGTCTTGCTAGAAATTAAAATGCTTAATTTTTATCAAGTATGGTAATAGAGTTATTAAGAAATTAATATGCTTAATTTTTGTCAACTATGGTAATAGAGTTATTAAGTTTTTCTTTTAGCTCTTTCAAAAGCTCAATTTGAAATTTTGAACAAATAAAATTATGTCTTTTAATCAAAAAAATATTATTGTGAAAATATTTTCAAGTCAAGATAAATTTTGTTTGTTTTAAAGGAAAATATTGATTATAGCATAGAAAACTTAGACATACTATGACTGCAATTTCAAAACTTTACTAAAGAAATCTTGTTATAGCTTACCTAGTCTAATTTTTGGAAATAACAAGATTTAGAAAGCAGATCACTTTTGAAATTAAGTTAATTGTTTTTGAAAAATATTATGCTTTTGAATTAGTTGATAATTTTTCAAAACGATTTATGCGATTTTCTTTATTGGTTTCAAAATGGCCTTGACCATATCGAATGCAAATGTTTTACAAAAATACTTTGTAGCCAAAATCGTCAACACTATTTGTTATGTTAGTGTTGATTAAACTTATTTTGAATGAAATATCATTATGAGTTTAAAATGATCAAAAACCCAATATTAGATATTTTTAGAGTCTTTGGATACAAATATTTTATTTTCTTAAATACTTAAGACAACTTCGAAAATTTTGTTTCAAAATCCAATGTTGGAACTTTTCTTAGTTACTCTACTACTACTAAGGCATAAAAAGATTTTTTTCAACAAAAAAACTAAGTAGAAGATGAATTTATGTATGTGATATTTGATAAAACTAATAACTATTCTAAGGAGAAAAGCATAGATAATATTGTTGTAGGTTTAGTATTAAGCTTGAATAATTAGAGCTTAACGACAAATCAAAAGAAGATAATTATGTCCAACCTCAACACAAAAAAAAAAAGGACGAAGAGTTATTAGATGGATAAAATCCTTATCAATCAATCAAGGTATATCTTCTTAAAAATGATTGCTCAAGCACTTAAAGCCGACGAAGACATTGAAACAAAAATTGGTATGGTTGATTATGATGAATTCTCTTGATATTGTTTATTTAAATATTATTTGTTTTGCATTCTATGTTCTTTAAAATTGATGATTTTTCAATGTTTTAGTTGATGGTTTAAACATTTTTCTTATTTTTCAAACAAAAAAAATTCAAATACTACTAAAACAAAGTTTTTGGCAAACAGAAAATTTTTTCGATCAACCAAAAAAGTGTTCTAGAAAACACTTTCTACAGACCGAAAATCTATTTTCAGACTACTGAAAATGCACAGAAGGCTGTGTATTTAAGCGATTTTAGCAGTTTTTGAATTATTTTCTCGCATTTCTTTGACTTTGTTTGAATTTTTTACTTATAAGCTTAATTTTGATTGACATATTTATTGCTCATATGTGATTCAAAATACTTGTACAATGCATATTGATTAAACTTTTATATTTGTACAAATTCTTGATAGTTTTTATATGACAAATACTATGTATAATTAATTGAATTATTTTATCTATATGAGTGACGTATTTGAAATCAAAATGACATCTTATTTGAATTCAATGTTTATATTTTGTAATTTTGAATATTTGTGCATGATTCTTTATGAGAATAAATTTTTTATGAATATTACATATAAGATTCTCATGAATTTTCAATACATATTTTGTTATGCTTTATCGTTTTTGAATATCTATCTCTTATGGTTGTTTAAACTTTAAAAATATGTTATGTTTGGATTGGAAACTAGTTATTGGTTGCTTATTCATGCTTTTACTTTGCATTTATTAATTGGTATCAATCTTATCTTTCATATTTATGCAATTTTTTGATGATATCAAAAGGAGAAGAAGAATGTGTTTTTGATTTAAATTATTTCAATTGGTATCAAGTTGGTCTTTTATCTTTGATTAATTGCTTTAATTGGTATCAATTTGATATAATTTTTTAAAATACAATTGGTATCTATTGACATAGTTTTAATTGGTATTAAATATAATTGGTTATTGTTTTCCAAAATAATTGGTATCCATATTTGATATCTCTCATATATGATTGATTTTTTTTTTTACTTTGGTTATTGATATTTTGATCATAATTCATATATTGAGGAGGAGCATATTTATGATTTTCTTGTACTAGAATTGGTCATACATCTTATGAATGCATCCCTTTTTTTATGCTCTCTATAGTTTGATAAATAATATATATATATATATATTTCACTTTGGTACTAGAATTACTTTGAATTTCTCCTATGCTTTATGATGATTATACTTGGAGAAATATATTTTCAACAAGTGAAATAGTAAGATTTAGATTTTTTATGATCTTGATTCGATGCAACTTCTCTATTTTGAATATGCTATAATTGTCATACTTATTATTAATAGAAGAAGTTTTGCCAAAAATAAAAAGAATGCTCTTATTTCCACTTTGACATCATATTGTTGTTCAATCTTATATTTCATATTGTTATTCTTATTTTGAAGATTGTTCAATTCTATATTCCCCCATATCTCTTTATTATATAATTTGTCATACTATTTTTCATACGGGGAGAAAATTATTTATGTGTTGCTCTTTCATATATTTTTGTCATAAATTCAAATGGAAAGAGTAATATCGTGAACTAATATGGGGAAAAGAACACACTCTTGATTTATGATTGCTTTTTGAATTTCAATTGATATCAATTTAATATTTCTTGATTACTTATTCACACAATTGGTATCATGAGCATTTTTTTTTAACAAGTGATATTTATGAGTTCAAATATTTAAAATATGCATACTTTATAAGTTTAAGGGGGAGTTTCACTCTCTTTTTATTAAGCACATTTTGAGGGAGAGCATTCAAGGTTTGATAAGAAGACTTATCTTTATTTATTTCTTATTCCTTACTCCTTTGTTTTTTAAATATATATATATATGTGTGTGAAAGAGATTTTTAAGAACTATTCATTTTTTTATGTACTAGATTTTTCTTGAAAATCTTTTCAACCGTATGCTTATTTTGAAAATATCTTGATAGATTCATTCCTTACAAGACATCTAGTTTGAAAATTATTTTCTATCTTTTTAATGATATCAAAAGGGGGGAAATAATGATGATTTATGAATATGAGGATAAAAAGATTCAGTTATGAGGGTGCATATTTTAAAAGGGAAAAATTTATTTAGCACATATTTCTAATTTTCTCATAATATGCCTATGATGCTTAATTGAGTTAAAAAAGGAGTAAGTCCGTTTAACTTTGTCAAGTATATTTTGAGATGGAGCTTAAAATATGGTAAGGATTAAGGTAAACTTGTCAAATTTTATATTTACATATCCTTATTGCATATTTTCTTTTATCTCATAAATCAATATTTGTCATCATAAAAAAAGAGGAGATTGTTGAGAAATTGAGGTTTCAATCTTACTCACTCTTATTTTGAAGATGACAAATATTTGATTTAGTACTAATGATTTACCTTGAGTATATAGTGAAGTAGCTTTAAAAGTTCTAAATCAAGTTGATCAAGGACTCAAACTTGAAGATGGATGTATATTGGACTTATTAAAAATACTATTTTTTACAACATAAGGAGGTTACTTTTTAAAAGCTGAATTTGTCAAAGGTAATTGAGTAAATCAATCAAGTTACTTTTTAAATAATTTAGGCCATTTAAAAATATACTATTTTTAAAAGTATATCTAGAAACATAATATTTTTTGAAAGTATTTAGAAAAATGATTCTTTATTCAAAATTAGTACTTTTTATAGGTACTCAAGATAGCTAGGGTTATTTGAGGTGACCAATCAAGTTATTTGAGATAATCAGACTCATTACTTCAATTTATAAAATGTGACAATTTTTTAAAATATTTTTAAAAGTAACATTTTTCCTAATAAATCTAATTTTTTTTTTAAAAAATTAAAATACAGAATTTGAAATTTTTATTTTAAAANTATATATATATATATTTTTTCGGTCTACCCTAAAATCAAATTTACTGTCTAAACAATAAGAGTAGTATCCATATTTCAAAGAAGAAAATATAGGAAAGTATTAATCTTGACCTAAAATAAATTAGTAAATAATTAGCCAACGTCGAACTTTGAAACGAAAAATAAAATTCTAAATTGTCTACAACTAGTTAACCAAGATCCTATTTTACCTCCTCATTCGTCTCCTTTAATTGCTTACTAATTTACCTTTTCACTTCTCTTTCTAATCATCTCTCTTATAATCTTAATCTCTCCAACTAAACCAATGTCCGACGACACCACCACCCCAGAAACAGCAGCTGCTATCGGCGTCTCCGCCGTGGATGCCGCCGGCGATGATCCTCTGACAACAATGGATTCCCATTCCAAGTCCCAATTAGCAATCCAATCCCTGTCGTCCATCCTCCCATCCATCCTTCCCACACTCTCCTCTTCCCCAAACCCTTCCCATTCCCCCTCCACGACCCCGACGTGTTCGCCGCCACCCCTCCTCTGGCACCGGCGACAACAACCTCTCCACTGGCTCTACGATGCCTTCCAGTCGGGTGACCCGGGCCTCCAACTGGTCGTCCTCTGCTTCGTCCCGATCATCGCCGGTGCGTACCTCTCACGCGCAACCCTCCGTCGGCCGCTCGCCGGCTTCGAGGCCATCCTCCTCGCCCTCTACGCCCACGAGACCAGCTCGCGGGCCGGCCAGCCCGTGACAGTAAACGTCCCGGACATGTCCCACCCGAGCCTCTACCACGAGTCCATGACCCCCGCCAAGAACAACGCCACGTCACTGAACCTCGTCGTGGTCTCGCCGAGCCTGGAGCCCCACGGAACCATGAGGTCCACGCGACGGGAGTGGATCATGGGCGTGGCTCTGGAGCTCTACTACAACAAGATTTCCGAAATGCCCGCGAGTTCCAAGATCGAGTTTTACGAGTTTTGCGTGGTCTGGGCTGGCAATTATCGCGATCAAGATGACACGTCTGATGGTCCGAGTCGACTCAGATTTGGAAACGGTGGTGAGTCAGGGCCGAGTCAACTCGGGGGGCGAAGGAGTATTCCATTGCCGTGAGAGTTGCTACAGCAGATACTGAGGATAATGGGTCACTGCATGGTGGGTTGTGCTAGAAACAAGGAGGTTTTTGATGCTGCCAAGGCGGCGTGTAGAAGTCTGCATGGGAGGGCCATGCATGATATTAATCCCAAGGCCATTTTGGCCACTGAGAGTCTGCTTAGGCTAGGGAATATGAGCGTGGAATCAAACGACAACAATGATGACGAAAACGACAACCTGTAGCTTGATTCTAGTGCTGATGATGAGAGTTTTGCTAATACTCTCAATTAGGTCTCTAAAAAGAAGTAGATAATGCAACAGTCACATATGTGACAACATATATATATACATACGGTCATAATCTATTCGGTTATTTTATTTTATTTTATTTGCCAATCTATAGTTATTTTTTCTTTTAGTCGTTAGATTATTATCTAATGGCTATTAAAATTTGAGTAATTAAAAAAAATAAAAATAAATATACATTATTTAATATTTTTCTCTTTTTATATTTTCTTATAAAAAGTAATAAATTTTAATTAGGCAAAATAATACTTATAAATAGATTTAAAAAATACCTATTAAATCGGTATCTATATAAATATATATAAATGTAGTCTCTTGAGAGGACCAGTCCCCTCTACATTTTAGATCATGTTTGTCTAATACTATATTGATTAAAGCGTGATATGTGTTGACTAAATTATAAAAAAGAACTGATGTCCTTGAAGGGGCTACATCCATGGCCTTTATATGATTAGCTATAATATTTTTTTTGCCACGTATTAGCAGTGGTAGCGATATATATATATAACATTAACTGCTTGACTAAATATGAGCATTTGTAAGTAGATTTGGTTCGGCTCAAACTTGACAGAAAAATAAATATAGGCATGGATCTGGCGTCCAATGTCTTTGTCTTTAGTTATTTTGGTAAACCAGTTTTGTCTCAAAAGTGGAGTATACATGGGATTTAGAGCAAATCACTATCCCCCTTGAATTTTATTTTTCTTATAAATAACAAGTAATTTTTTTTTGAACAGGTATTTGCCTCCTCTAAACTAAGTCTTGTCCAGCTTAACTAATAGAATAGGTCTTTCTTTCAAATGAAGAATATTTGGTTTTATTCCCTTATTTAGCCTGTAAAATCTTCGGTTTTATTAAGGTCATTTTGGTAATTTCTCAATTCTAGAATTTGAAATTTGATTAAAATGCAGAGAAATATAATTAAATTCGAATTAGGGTTAAATTATGGGAAGTTTTGTGCCAATGACTTTTAAACAAATTGAAGCCTATGTCTCCATGATAAATTGTTCTTTTTTTTTTGGAAAGGTTCCTCAAGGGAATTATATTAAATCACTAGCCAAATTAGCTACAATAATAGTACAAATTTCTAAAGAAAATAGAAATATCCTTCAATAAAAACGAATATAAATCTAAAAAAAATAGAAAGTGTAAGCTACCGTATTCTTAATGACAAGAAATATGATTGCGAAATTCCACTTCCTACTTACAGAGAAAAAAAACTCTAAGTGAAGAAACTTAGAGTCCTCGGGTAGAACTCACTTAAGGTATCCATAAGTAAACACCATAGTTATCTCTCCTTTACGGTGTTCATCACTAAATGCCACCCTTTTCATTTTGTTCATCAATAAATGCTAACCTCTATATGGCGTCTATAAGCAAATGCCACCTTCTTTACAGCATTCATTAGTAAATACTGCACAAATTTTTCCAGATCTAACTCCTGAAAGCTACAGATCTAGAAGAAACCTAAGAAAGACACATAAAAAAACAAAAAAAATAAACTCTAGAAACAAAAAAAAAATCTAAAATACAATTAAATAATACCACAGAAAAAAGATCTAGACGTACACAAGAAAAAACAAAAAAAAAACTAACCAAAACACCATAGATCTAGATCTAGATGTATAAAAACTACCATAAATCTAAATTTAGGTTATCTAATAGTGGAGGAGGCTGGTGATTGGCGAAGACTGGGGGAAGGTCTCTAGACTTTACAATTCTAGTACACCAACTTCATTATAAATTGTTTTAACTCCACTAATTTCATGGTGAATTAGAAAAATTCTTAAAAATTAAGCCAAAATGTATTGAAAAACTTCCCATAAATCAAACTTGAAGTGAGTTATATTGTTGGTGAATTGAGTCACTAGGCCTATCAAGTTGACTCACTAAGTTGGCCAAGGGAACTTGCTGAGTTGGGACGAGTGAGTAGACGAAGCTCTGTGATTATATGTAGTTGTTGGTTACTATTTGGAGATATTTATTTTAATTATCTTGGACTTTTATTGAAATTCTATGGCTTAAATTATGGATTTGGTTTGTAGAATTATTATGCCTAGTTAGTGACAATAATGATGATGCTTTGATATGTTTTATAACTCATATTATTAACCTAAGTTTAGTGGTAATCACAACTTGTCAGAATTTATATTTTGGATTATTTTCATAAGCTTTTACTGAAGATGTCATTTTGAAACTAGTTGTCGTTTTTCTAAAAATATTGAAGATTTTAAATTTTTCTAAAACAACTTATAAGTTTCCACTTGTGAAGTTCATTTTATGCTACTAGCAGGGCAGAGCTGGCTCACTTTATATATTCACTAAGTTTGCAAAAATTTTAATATAATTTTTAAAAAAGTTTGAAAAAAAATAATTAAGCCCCCTAAAAGATTTTAAAAATATAGTAAAAAACTCATAAAATTACAATTAAAAGTTTGTTACATTGGTTAATAAAACAAATATCCAAACCCATTTCAAAACTAATATAGTTCATTATTTCATTTTAATTGATTTTAAATAAATTCAGTAAAGAAAATATATATTTTTCAGACTTACTTCTTTGTATAGCATATTTGTGTCCATTTTGATATATTTTCAACTTTTGATAAAGAAATATTAATTTACTTTATTAAGTATTATCCAAAGGATTTTTCTACTATAGAGCTCATGGAACTTCATGATTAGCTTGAAATAAGTATAATTGATATGTATTCTATTAAGAAATTTAATGGATTTAAAAGTACTAGTGATCTTGCACAAAAAATGACTAAGATAAGAAGACACAATGTTTAGCCTCTCGCTTATCAACTCATGATATATGCATTAATTTTACCAGTTGCTATTATTAATATGGAGATAGTATTCTATTCCAAGAATTTTTTAAAAAAATTGGCTACACAATAGAATATGTGATCAATAAATGAATGATAATTTGCTTATTTATATAAAAAGACATCTTTAATGATATTGATAATGAGCTTATTGTAAAACGCTTTCAAGGAATAAAAATATATCGAGTACAATTAAAATACATTATTATTTCATTTTTTTTAAAATTATAATTATGGTCCAACCCCTCTAAAGATAAGAAGACACAATACTTAGTCTCTTGTTTATTAACTTATGATATCTGTATTAATTTTACCAGTTACTACTGTTAATGTGGAGATGGTATTTTATTCCAAGAATTTTTTGAAGAATCGGCTATGTAATAGAATGTGTGATCAATAAATGAATGATAATTTGCTTATTTACATTAAAAGACATCTTAAATGATATTGATAATGAGCTCATTGTAAAACGCTTTCAAGGAATAAAAATGTGTCGAGTACAATTGAAATACATTATTATTTTCATTTTTTTAAAATTATAATTATGGTCCATTCTCTCTGAAGAGAATTCGGGCTCCGTCCTTGGCCACTAGCCAAGGATTTAGATTGTGATTGAAAAATTTAGTATCAGAATAGAGGTTTCACTGCATCGAATGTAACACCATTAGACTAGATTGTGACTTCTTTTTTAAAAGTATTTATCATACTAATACTTTGGTATATGAATGTGGAATCATTAGATGCTTCCATGAAGAAGACTACTGAGGTAGAAGCCTAGGGTTGAAGCTCCTCCCCCATATGAAGAGGCTCTTAACCCTCTTGCTCACTTGTACGATGCTCTCTGAGCATTGCCTAGATTCAGCACTGTGCATACTCCTGAGGCCCGGCTGGCTAGCTTTTTCAAGGATTTCATTAAGCATAATCTACCATCATTTTATATGGGAGTTTTATCGAGTTTGAGAAATTTTCAGTGCATTGAAACTATTCAAAACCATATCACGAGGTGTATTGTGTACATAGTTTCATAGGGTGTTGTTAAGATTTCAATATAATATATGTGATAAGTGAATTTTATTCACTTATTTGATTATGATTTTATCTGTATATTTGCTTAATTTCATGATTTCTCTTTTAGTTCTCGTGTTTTATTTATTTTTATCAGGTTTTGAATATTTATAGAAGCATTATACAAGCTCACCAAGTTGGTAAAGAATAAATTGAGGCGTTTTAAGCAGAAGCTCAAGCACTGTGATGCTATGTATGTAGCGTCGTGATGTACAAGATTCTGGAATTTTTTTCTAGAACCCAGAACACCGTGGCATTGTGCAAGTAGCACCGTGACACTATCCTATTTTTGTCCTAGTGCCGTGGTACTGCATACATAGCACCGTGGCACTCTCGTATAGTGCTAAACAACAATTTTTTCAGCACCGCGGTACTGGCACGTGTTCTGGTATTTTTTGGCTGGATTTGACCTAGCCATTAAGGGGATATGAAAAGGATCTTTTGCGATTTGAGAGAGACATTTTGGGAGGTATTTTTTTAGAGCTTTCTCAGCTGTTTTCAAGGGACAAAAAGAATAAGGAGGAGAATGTGAAGAGAAACTCACCAAATCAAAAGAATTTTTCTTTCTCATCTCTTCCTTTCATGATGTTATTTTTATTTAGCTTGTATTTCTTTTTTTTCTGTTATGAACTAGCATTTTATCTAGATGAATGATATAACTTATACTTGAAACTATGTCTTAATTTTTAATATCAATTTTGTGGTGATTTTTTATTGGTTTATTTGTGTTATTTGCTCTTTTTATTTCTCAATTGATTAGCATCCACTGGGATATTTGGATTTCTAGAATCCGGTACTTAAGAGAGGGGATTTTAGAGATATGACTAGAATAACACAACCTAGGTTATTGTAAAGTTTAAGAAAACCTACGAATCCTTTGAAGCATGTTATTAAGAACTACAAAACTTAATGAACTCTTATTTTCTCAATTTTGAATTGAGATATTAAATTTGGATAGGGTAGGTTTTATTTGGCACTCGAAAGAAGGAGTAGAAACAATTTTGAGTTCTTGCTTATAAACATGGAAAATTAATCAAGTTGTATTGTTAAATAAAACACAGTGGATAGTTAGGTGAAATCAACCCTCTAGAATTCATTCCCATTGTTATTTCCATTCAAACTTTGAATTGCATCGTGATCTTTAGTTTTTTGTCTTTTAGAATTCCCTTTGATTACTATTCCTTCACAATTAATTTAAATTTTCTAGATAAAATTAAGACTACCCAATTACGGTACTTAATAGAAATTCAATATCAATCCCTATAAGTACAACAACCTTATTTACCATTTTACTATAAAACTTAACACCGTGCACTTGAAGTATAGAATTTCATTTATTTGATTTAAAGATAATATAATTTATTGAAATTATGTGTGGGAAGAATAGACAAATGTGTGGTAATAGAACCATCCTATTTAAAAATAACTATTACGTTATACATCCTTATTTTTTTTTTCCAAAATTATCCTCTAATCTAATTTTCTTCTTTGTCTTCCAACTCTATCATATACTTCATTTCTTTTCTCATCCAACACTCTCACGATTTTATCTTTCTTTGTTTATATTTATAACTTATTTTCTCACTCTTTTTCTCTTTCATTCTTCTCACCCATTTTCTACCCAACAAAAAATCTCTATTTTACATTTTCACTATTTGTATTATTAATTGCTCACCCCTTAGGGGAAAAAAAAGCTCATCATCGATATCAAACTAAAATATTTGTTATTGCCCATTCCGTTTTCAAATAGAACAAGAAAATAAAAAATATAATACTAGGACACATCTTAACTCGATTTAGACCTTCCAATCTAGTTAACATATATAAATATTGGATTATGACCAATACCAAATGTTAGTTGCAGCCACCATATAAAAGAATATATAGAGTTAAAGAAGCAAAAAAAAAACTCAATTTAGAACTTCCAAGTGTGATCCTATACTTTTTTCAAAAGATGAAAAACAGAGTTAATCTAAAATTGAATCAATATACTGAAAAAAAAAACTTTTTTACTATTCCAATCTTCCTACTCAATCATCTTAGCCCTATTTAGTTGACCCATTTGAATGGGTGTATTTGAATAGAAATTCTATAATGGGTCATAATTGGAATGAGAGACATTTGAATAAAAAAATAGTGGAATAGGTTGTAATTAAAATAGGAGTATTGGAATGAACCATTCAAAAACACTTCCTCCCCTCCATTCTCATTCAAGATACAAAAAACCCATTCCAATAGTTGATATGACTAATGGACTATTTGAATGGAAAAATTAAATTATTGAAATAAATACTCAATCCAAAAGACCATTTGAATAGAAAAATTGGAGTTGTTGAAACAAATATACATTCAAATAGATTTTCTATTCCAATGGAATAGAATGGCTAAATCAAACAAGCTCCTTACTATTCATAATACCTCCTGTATGATAATATAAAATAATTTAATTAGACTATAATCAAGATAAATTGTATTTAAAAAGGGATAGGAAGAGTATTTTTTTTCCTTAAGCATCAAAAGAGCAGTTTAATAGATTTAAAAAAAAAAACAATTTTAGTATTATAGGTAATTTCATTTATGGTATTTTTTGTAATAAAAATTTGACAAAAAATAGTACATAGAGATGATAACAGACCCTTGTTTCCAACTATTATTCCGCATTCCACATTTCTAATAATAATGCATGTGTTATATGAGTTGTCACTATTCAAATGATATACTGAAACTTTTTTGAAATTTAACATTATTCATTAATTAAATAGTGACAACTTCCATACCATATATTATTATTATTATTAGGAAAATCATATCACATGAATTGTTTGTTATTAGCAATTTTAATATAAGAGTTGGGATCCCTAGCATCATTCATTTGAAAAGAAGTATATGAAAATACATCCAAAATTTGTCATTTTTCTAGTTTATTGGTTGATAAATTTTTCCATATTATTAATTGAAAAATGAATAAACATCAAATATTTAAAATAAAATAAACTATATACAATAATTAACAAAAAGAAAAATGTGTTAGGATATACTTAAATTGGTTTGGAAAGATAAATAAAGACTTTAATCATAGAAAAGGAAATACAAACAGAGGCATGTGTATGACACAATTTTCGAGAATTTTGGTATGTATAAAAGAGGAAGAGGAAGCCTTTTTGTATAGGCTCCATGGGTACTAGGAGCTTCATTGTTTGTCGATGTGAGAATATTATATAACTAATGATAGCAATTTAATACCTGCTGGTACAGACCTTAATGGGATAGGTAATACTCACTTATTCGGGTTTCTGGATTAGGTCCGATTATGTAAGACAGTAACTGTCACAGGTACTGGTACATGTATACCCATCCCCGAACCTGACTCGACTATATAGTTATTGTTGGTTAATTGACCTAACACTTAGGAAACTCATGCATGCATGCAGATATAGAAAAACACATGATCATATCATGAACATAGCGGAAAAATTAGCGGATTTAGGTTTTAAAATTTTTATATGAAAACAATTTTCATAACTATATAACATACATGCATAATATACAGAATTGTGTACAACATAAATCAAATCTAGAAACAAAACCCTAGAGATGAGATTAGGGTTTATCTCTTGTAGCGTGTTCCTCCTCGATCTTCTCATTGACGGTGATCAAATCTCTAACCTTAGATCTTCTTGTCTATGCTCTTGCTCTTAGTTGACGAAGCGAATGGGCACTAAGTCGAAACCTTCGTTAGAGAACGATCAAGAACGCCTTTTTGATCCTATGGAACACCGGGATGAGAGATGAGACTATGAAATTGTAGGAAACATTTTTCTCTCTCCCTTAGCCTTGGTTGGCCGAAATCTCTTTTCCTCTCTATGCCTTATGCATGTGACTCTATATGAGTTACTGTGTAGTTTTTTTCTCTCATATATCTTATATATATGGGACCAAATACTGCTAACCCTAGTCCAATTAGGATTGGGCTTGTTCTCCAATTTGGGCTTTGGGTGTATTTTTATAAATATGTCCAACTCATGAAACTTATTTATAAAAATACCAACTTCTATGTAAAATCATTATTTACACAGTTTCATGAAACTTATTTCACAAATATCACCAACCAATTATTGAGCTTAATTGAGCTAGACAAGGTACCTAATGGATCCAAATAATCTATGCTCCAATAATATGATAAATACATAATAACTCTTATTATGGTATTTATATAAATATTATTAGTAAAGGGGACACTCTACTAAAGGCCCAATACTGTACTCTTAGATTAAATGTCATGTCTTTTATAGAGATTTAATCAACTAACCTTGATTAACCGATCCATCTAGCATATTCTATACCACATATATAATCCCTATACAATGCCGTAGTTGAATAGGTGAAATTACCGTAATACCCCTATAACACCTATTTATCTTTAAATTACCATATTTCTATCAAGGAATAATGTTGTCGATAATTTTGTTCTCAATGGTCATTTAGACAAAATTATCAACGAATTCACAAAGTGAATACTAAGATCTTAGATTTAATTATTCCATGAATCTTGAAAGAACCTAAAGTGGCATTAATGTATAGTGTCCTTAATTATTTAGTGTTCCCATCAATTCATAAGCCATAACCTCCAATATGCCAGAGTTCACCTGTAACTTTATAGAGGTTAGTCTTTTAATAAATCAAAAGGCTATAACCCATGAAAGCAAGTCCAGTCAAATATCAAGGATTAAGATTTATATGCTAAGAGCTAGTTTGTGATAATATAAGAATTGAGTTATGACACTCCAATTCTTTATATTACCTAGTTCAGTTTAATACACATAACTTGTTTATGTTGTATTAGTGTTTCTATCAGAAGTCAGATACTTCAATAATTTGAGACACATTATTCCCGTTGAGATAGACAAACACTACAACCTATAGTAAATAAAGTATTCCATCTTTATTTATAGATTATAAACTACTTCATTTAGACTTAGATAAAGAAACAAGTCTCTCCATAATTAACAATTAATCATGTTTATTTCTTTATACATATATAAAGTCATGGAATCTTTTTCAGATGAATAAACTATTCAACTAAGATAGTTTGATCAAGCAAATATCATAATTTCATATAAGAAATAGTTGTTTATACTCAAAAGGGTAAAATTGGAAATCTGCTTTTTAGGGCAAAAATCACAACAATCTCCCACTTGTCCAAAAAGCAGTTACTAAAAATAATATACTAAAAAATCTAAAATGTTCCAAATGACCAAAATTAATAAAAGTAAAAACTAAGTGTACAACTAACAACTTAATGACTAAGAAAAGCAATGAAGATCATAAGCTCTCTCTTCACCGTTTTCTTGACGGACTTCCCTCTCATCCTTTAGAAAGTCTCTACTTCTGCTGATGAAGGTAGTATTCATAGATTGTCTGTAAAGAATGTAGCCCTTCTCTTCCTTTGGATAGCCAAGCAGAAAACACTTTTCTGAATTCTTATGAACTTCGTCTCCCACTTTTTTGCACGCGTATTCTTCACAACCCCATACCTTTAGATACTCTAAGCTCTCTACATAGCCCATCCACATCTAAAAAGGTGTCGAATGAACTCTATCTGATGGAATGAAGTTGAGGATGTACGAAGCTATCCTCATAGCATAATTCCAGTATCTATAGGACAGCAACGACTCCTTGTACATCAGCTCTATGATTTGCCTGAGTTTGATGTTGTACCTCTCAGCAGCTCCTATACGACTATGCTCATAGATAGTTGCATATTCATAAGGAATAGCAAGATTGGCTAGTGTTGGCCTCAGTAGGTCTCGAAGAGAATCCACATCTCAATCTTGAACTTCTTGGCCTTGGTGTCATGTTGTATTCGTACCTTTCTGTCGAACTCATGGAAAACATCTGGGACTTCATCGTATCTCTTGAGAAAATAGACTTGACCGAAGTCCGAATATTTATCAACAAAGGTGATAAAAAATGTATGCTTGTTGTAGGAAACTACCTCCATAGGTTCATAGATATGTACATGTAAGCACTATAAACATGCCTCAGCTTTCTCATAATGAGTAGCAAGAGGACGCTTGTACTTTAAAGGCTTCTTGCAATCCTCGTACTCTATATCGTTGCTGATGTCTACATCAGGCAAATGACCTAACTCCATAAGTCTGCGAATTTCTGAGCATGGCATGTGCCCGAGTCGCTTATGCCAATTGATTGTGTTGCGCTCCTTCCTGATGTCATTCACCATCTCTTGAAGTGTAGTAATGCTCATGATTGAAGATGATATACTTTGTAGCTTTGGGGTTAGGACATAAAGTCCATTCTGTATTTCTCCCACACAGTACAATATATTGTTATAGAAGACTTTCACCTTCTTGTCAAACTCGAAGTGATAGCCTTCTTTAAACATCTTCGATACCAAAAAAGCACTTAAACTAAACTCCGGTACGTAATAGCAATCTTTCAAGGTCATAGAGCTATCATTGATCTTGAGGTAGGTATCGCCTATGCCCTTTATTCGAACTCTTCGATTGTCTATCACTTCCACATCATGACCAACATCATTTAATTGATTTGGTTCAATGAACCATTTCTGGTCGTTATAGATATTGACACTAGATCCTGAGTCCACTAGCCAGAGATCTCTTCTATCCTCAGCAGAGAATGATTTTCTTGGCCCCCCAAACAACCTAACTACCGGAGAAGCTCCTGACCTCTTTTCAGTAGAGGTATCCTCCTGTTGATTATCATTCAAACTCTTTGAACGCTGAGATGTCTCCATAAATGTCCTCATTTTACTCCTTGTACAGTATTCCTTTGTCTCTTTCCTCTTTCTGGAAACCTTGTCCATCCTATGAAACAATATTTCCTCAAACTGCAAAATAATAAGAATCCCAATTCGACAAAAGTCATAAAATATATCCAATTCATAATCGAATTTAATGAATTCAATTCACAATTAAATTATGTAGGTTTAATTCTCAATTAAACACATAAGAAAAATATAATCGAATACAAACATCTTTGTTTCGATTTAATTTTGCAATAAGATAATAAATGCCTTAACAAAGGTGTTCATTATCTTAAGTAAGATAATAAATACCTCAACATGGGTATTAATTATCAGGAATAAATTTTGATAAAATCACTAACTCTTGTGATTTATCAATCAAAGTAACTGATTTAAAATCAGTAGACAATTCGTGCAAAATATTGGAGTACATTTAGAGTAAAATAAGAAAACATAAATGTTATGACATATAATCAAATAAGAAAATTATGTGTTATGCTCTTATTGGTCATTTGGAACTAAGAATAAACTATGGACAAGTATGCAAATTATGATCCTCCTAATACTCGACTAAGTTTGCTAGTTTATCTGAATATAAAAGAATTTAGAATACTTAACATTAAATCTATCAAGATAAAATACTTGTGTAAGAATCCCTAATACTGTCATAAATATTCAAGGTATTTTAACCTATTATAGATCACAAGTTACCTACGGGTAATCATATGAATCTACAAGTTAAATGTGAACAATTCACTTTAGATAAAAAGACAAATATCTCATATTCCAGTTTGCTAATTACCCTATTTATCGGTCCATAAAATTACTAAGATAGCTCCTACGGGAGGTTAATAGCATCCTATGTTGAGTGTGTAACCATTATTTCAATCCACAAGCTTTCTTAAACAATACAGTCTCCTACGAGAGACCAGTACGTAAAGTCCACTCGCAAATTTATCCTAAGAGGCTCAATACCAGTAATACCCTGATGATAACCTTTCTACGTGAGCTCAGCAAGAGAGGCATATCTTTAAAACCATCGAACCAATGATGGAGACCATTAATATCTCATACCCGATCCTACTCAATCTTTTAAAATTTAGAGAGCCTGATTTTACCCAGTTATCTAACTTATTTAGTAACCACAAAATCAACTATGTATATCCAATTATGCGACTTAAAGAGAATGAGCTAATTTAAGATATTATGATATACTATAATAAACATGCTACTATGATCAAAACAATTATTGTCTAAAGCCAAAGTGCTAACACTATAATATTATACATCTCATGTATATAAAATTAGACAATAAAAGCATACAGGGCGAAATGATCAAGTAAGAAGGTCTGTGGATTGTAAATCATTCAAGCAAAACATTTTCAGAAGAAAATTCAATTATTTAGT
>JXTB01000296.1:430605-550223 GCA_002914805.1 Parasponia andersonii
TTTTATTATTAATTAAAATTATTTTAATTATAAAAGGATATAACTTTTCTAATTAATTAATCATATTGATTAATTACCTATCATATTAATTAATTACCTAATTAATCTCATTAATTAATTACCTAATTAATCTCATTAATTAGTTGCCTAATTAATCTCATTAATCGGTAGAGTTACTAATCTAATTAGTTTTCTTTAACTATATTCTAATTACTATAATTAGAATAGTTACTAGATAAATAGTTATTACAATTAACTATTGAATATTAATCTAATTAAATTCAAATCATTTCTATCCCAATTAGTCTCATTAATTTCGAATTTAAATAATCTATAGATAGTAATTATTTAAATATAATCTCATTAGATTTAGTTTCGAATTAAATTTAAAAAGTATATCTTAATTTAAATCAAATTTAAATTAAAGATAATTACTAAAATTAAATTATTCAAATTTAAATTATCATGATTTATGGATAATTATCTTATCATATTTAATCACATTAAATATCAAATTAATTTGAATAATTGTTACTTATTTAAATTCGAAATTTAAATAAAACTAATAAGAAATCTTATCTCATTTCAAAAATTAGTAGATATCCTATTCAAATTCAAATTAACTATTAGATTATTCAGGATAATTATCTAATCATATCTAATCTCATAAAATATCTAATTAATTTGAATAATCATTATCTATTTAAACTCAAAATTCAAATAATAAAGATAATATAGGAAATCTTATCCAATTTAAAAAATTAGTAGATTCCTATTCAAACTCAAATTAACTATTAGATAATATCCTATTTATCTAATTAATTCAAATTTAATATTATCCTAAAGTAAATCAAATTTAAAATAGGATAAATCAAAAATAGATAACTATCCTAATCTAATTTAAATAGTTTCCTATTTTAAAATTTGAATTCAAATTAAATAACTAATTAATTAATTTTAAAAAAATGGTAGTGGCAGAAACATCATCACCGTCGGCCTACAGGCCGTCACCGCCCAAAGGGGTGGTGAAAAAATGGAGCAACGAGTAGCATCAGGGTGGGCCGCCCAGTTACGGCGCACGGCAAAGCCGTGCACACCAGGCGAGCTGGCCGCGCGTGTGGCGCTCGTTGGACGCAGCAGCCCTACGCCTGGGCATGCATGGGACATGCACAAGCCGCGTGCATTGGTTGCTGGCCATACAGGCAAGCTGCGTGCACGACAGCAAGTGCCATGCACTGGTGCAGTCAGTACTGTACACCGAGTGTGCATGGTGCACGGGCCACGCGTGGGCTGTGTGGGCNGCGCGAGGCGGCCCGCACGCAGGCTGCACGTGCATGCGGCCTGCTTGGCCGCGCCAGTGCCTAGTACCCGCGCATAGGCCGACTGCATAGGTGAGCTGCGCGCGCGGGGCTAGGGCTGGCCGAAACTTTTATTTTTATTTAAATACTGAAAAATTTAAAACAACATCAAAAAAAATTCTAGAAAAAATTCAGATTTTCAAACTCTTGGAAACATGTTTATGAATCTATCAAACATAAATTTCAAGAACACCCAAACTTAATTTTGCTAGAATCACAATCCACAATTTTTCTCACCATGCAAAAATCAATAGTATACGTAATTAAATATCATTCATCACCATGAATCATTTAACTATCATAAACGAAAATTGCTCAAACTCAATCACATAACCTAGATATTCAATTCTAGATCAATATTATGCTATACATATCAACCTAAGCTTTGATACCAATTGTTGGTTAATTGACCTAATACTGAGGAAACTCATGCATGCATGCAGATATTGAAAAACACATGATCATATCATGAATGCAGCGAAAAAGTTAGCGGATTTAGGTTTTAAAATTTTTACATGAAAACAGTTTTCATAACCATATAAGATACATGCATAATATACAAGATCATGTACAACATAAATCAAATCTAGATACAAAACCCTAGAGATGAGATTAGGGTTTATCTCTTGTAGCGTGTTCCTCCTCGATCTCCTTATTGATGGTGACCAAACCTCCAACCCTAGATCTTCTTATCTATGCTTTTGCTCTTGGTTGACGAAGTGAGTGGGCACCAAGTCGAAACCTTCGTTGGAGAACGATCAAGAACGCCTTCTTGATCCTATGGAATAACGGGATGTGAGATGAGACTATGAGATTGTAGGAAACATTTTTCTCTCTCCCTTAGCCTAGGTTGGCCGAAATCTCTCTCTCTTCCGATGCCTTATGCATGTGACTCTATATGAGTTACTGTGTAGTTTTTCCTCTCATATTTCTTATATATATGGGACCAAAAATTGCTGACCCTAGTCCAATTAGAATTGGGCTTGTTCTCCAATCTGGGCTTTGGGTGTATTTTTATAAATATGTCCAGCTCATGAAAGTTATTTATAAAAATACCAACTTCTGTGTAGAATCATTATTTTACACAGTTTCATGAAATTTATTTCACAAATACTACCAACCAATTATTGAGCTTAATTGAGCTAGACAAGGGACCTAATGGATCCAAATAATCTAAGCTCCAATAATATGATAAATACATAATAACTCTTATTATGGTATTTGTATAAATATTATTAGTAAAGGGGACACTCCACTAAAGGCCTAATACTGCACTCTTAGGTTAAATGTCATGCCTTTTATAGAGATTTAATCAACTGACCTTGATTAATCGATCCATCTAGCATATTCTATACCACATATATAATCCTTTTATAATGCCGTAGTTAGATATGTGAAATTACCGTAATACCCCTCCAACTATTTACCTTTAAGTTACCATCTTTCTATCAAGGAATAATGTTGTCGATAATTTTATTCTCAGTAACCATTTAGACAAAATTATCAACCAATTCACGAAGTGAATACTAAGATCTTAGATTTAATTATTCCATGAATCTTGAAAGAACCTAAAGTGGCATTAATGTATAGTGTCCTTAATTATTTGGTGTTCCCATCAATTCATAAGCCATTACCTCCAATATGCCAGAGTTCACCTCTAACTTCATAGAGGTTAGTCTTTTAACAAATCAAAAGGCTATAACCCATGAAAGTAAGTCTAGTCAAACATCAATGATTAAGATTTATATGCTAAGTGCTAGTTTGTGATAATATAAGAATTGAGTTATGGCACTCCAATTCTTTATACTACCTAGTCCAGTTTAATACACATAACTTGTTTATGTTGTATTAGTGGTTCTATCAGAAGTCAAATACTTCAATGATTTGAGACACATTATTCCCATGGAGATAGACAAACACTACAACCTATAGTAAATAAAGTATTCTAGCTTTATTTATAAATTGTAAACTACTTCATTTAGACTTAGATAAAGAAACAAATCTCCCCATAATTAACACTTAATCATGTTTGTTTCTTTATACACATATAAAGTCATGGAATCTTTTTCAGATGAATAAACTATTCAACTAAGATAGTTTAATCTAGCAAATATCATAATTTCATATAAGAGACAGTTGTTTACACTCAAAAGGGTGAAATTGGAAATCTACTTTTTAGGGCAAAAATCCCAACAATTATATATATTTTTATAAATATATTATGTATATGTGTATATGTAGATATATTTACTAAAATCACTCTAGCCCATTCCTTAAAGAAGCCAAACTAGGTATGCAAGCCCATTACAATTTACACACATAAATTTCCACTTCCTAATAGCCAAGCTGACCTACAACAATTGCAACACAGATCACATTCACGAATGAGAAGAAAAAAAATCCTTCAATCTTTAGCGTTGTTAGCAGATCTCCATCTCTGCAAGATCTACACCTCTAACTATTTCAATCTTCAGCCTCGCCAAGATCTTTAATGTTCAAGTGTTACTATTCTATGATTCAATCTTGAGCTCTAACTCCACCCATCAAATTTATTTCATATATTTTTTGGATAAGTGATTTTGCTATGTTTTATTTGTTTGTTTTCTTTTTTAATTTCATTTTAACAACTTTCATGTATATATATATATATATATATATATATATATATATATATTGTCAGATTTTGTGGCTTTTATATTCTGTATATTTTGTTCTTTCAACTTTTGTGTATATATATATTGTCGATTTTGTTCTTTTATATATTTGTTTTCAGGGTGATGGATACGGGTATACCCATAGGTATCTGTTCCTCGTAATAGGGATACCTGAACCCGCTCCACCAAAGTAAATGGGTAAATGGGGGTGGTTATAAATGGGGATTTTACCTGCAGCTGTGGAACTAGGATTGCCATATTCACCCTAAACCTACCCAGTAACCATCCCTATATACAACCTATTTATATACTCTTCGGCCTTAAGAATTTCATTCTCAAGCCACGAAGGATTATTGTATATTTTCATTTACAATTCAGTAAATTTACAGATCATATCACCCTATAGCTTAAATCTTCCTAGTTTTCTACTTTTCTTCATAATTTATTAGCCATGTTTAACAAACTTACTCGTGGATGTACGAGGGGAATTACATTATGTTAACGACTCTGTGTATATGGGACATTTTAAAAGCTTTGTTGGATTTGAACTCTTTCAAATTCTTCTGTAAACAAAGTTAGGGTTTTATTAACTAATAATTAGTTGAATTCGATGTATATTTTCAAATAATTTTGTTCTATGGAACTTAGGAGAGCACTTGGATATTTTATTTACTTTTATAAGGGTATTGTCTCCTAATTTAAAATGTCGTTTTTTAATGTTTTGTGTTTTTTTTTCAGTAAGAGTTATCAAAATGGAACTTCATCTAGTAATTTTGTAAAATAATTTTTAGGAATTCTTTACGAAATTCCCAAATTGTCACTGACCTTAATTTTGGGTCTTGACATGGGCAATTTCAGAAATGATAAGGAATCAAAGAATTGTGAAAAAGCACAAGATAAGGTGTGGGAAGTCTTTAGAAGAAAACGGTCGGTTTTATAAGATTGCATCTTTCTTTTCCCTTTTTATTGCCCAGAGAAAATCGTGAGAAATGTGAGATTAATTGTTATGAGATTCCTGTGAATATTAGGATCATAGT
Source organism: Parasponia andersonii (assembly GCA_002914805.1). Taxonomy (NCBI): domain Eukaryota; kingdom Viridiplantae; phylum Streptophyta; class Magnoliopsida; order Rosales; family Cannabaceae; genus Trema; species Trema andersonii. The sequence continues at coordinate 435,655 of JXTB01000296.1, forward strand.
TAATGCATGGACACTTGGGATATATCCTAGATATTGGACTGAACCTGAGAGTTATATACCGAAAAGGTTCCTTGATAGCTTCATTGATATCAAGGGGAACAATTTTGATTTTGTCCCATTCAGTGCTGGAAAGAGAATTTGTGCAAGGTTTCCATTTGGTCTCATCAATATTGAGCATCCCCTTGCCTTTTTATTGTACCATTTTGATTGGAAACTTCCCAGTGGAACAGAAACTGGAAATTCGGACATGACTGAATCGTTTGGTGCTACACTGAAAAGATAAGATGTTCTACACTTGATTCCCACGAAGATTGAATACCCATTTTGCTTTGTAACTTATAGAAAAACATTTTCAAAAGTGATCTGGTGAATATTTATGTCTTTTGATCAATTAAAGGAACATGCTACACTTGAAGAAACCTCACAGTACTTTCTCTCAAATACAATTACTACAAGAAAAATGGGCTATAACGATGACATCTATAGCAGTGATTAAATATCGCCGTTGTAGACTTATACGTATAGCAATGACACTAAGTTTGTCGTCTCTATTGAAGGTCAACCGTGAAAGGTTGAACAAAAAAAGCTATTGCGACGACACATATCGTCATTGTAGGGAAAAGATTAGAGACGACATAAGATTGTCGTCGCTATATGAAAAAAATGCACCTTTATACAGTAACTTACCTGCGGGAAAATATGTGCTTTTTGGGGGATTGTGAAAATATCAGACCCTGTAGTAGACATTTGTCGCTGTTACAGAATTTTTTTAAATTTTTTTAATTTCAAACAAGAATTAATTAATATAAAAAGTTAAAAAAATATAACGACAACAAGTTGTCATCGCTAAAGATAAACCCGAAAATTTGGGCAGGTAATTAGTAACCGCCCAAATTTGTCCTGATAAAAAAAATAAAATTAAAACAGTGTCATCAAGGCTATAACGATGACATTCTGGATTTATAGCGGCAATATTTAAAAACCCACAAATCATTATCTTTGTCATTTTTTTGGCGTTTCACCTACGTATCTCTCTCTTTCTTCTCTTTCTCTCTCTCTCTAACACGCCGGCGGCCTCTCTCTTTCTCCTCATTCTCTCTCTATCTCTCTTATATTATCTCTCTAACTCTCTCTTATATTATCTCTCTAACTCTCTCTCTCTCTCTCTCTCTCTCTCTCAGTGTAGAGCAGCGCCGTTGCCATTTCCTTTGCTGTCCACCTCTACCGGCTCACCAGTTAGTTTTTTTTTTTAATAGTTATTTAGGCTATTAAGAATATTTTTTTAAGTAATTATTTAGACTATTAAAAATAAGAATTAGATTATACTATTATTAGATTTATGTATTTGTTAATAATAGATTAGTTTTATATAATAGTTAAAAATAATGAGGTTAGATTATTATTAAAAGGGATATTATCATTTTTATACCCTGCATTTTGATACTTTGTTCAAATTATACCTTCTATTTTGGTTATTATCAACATTGACTCTTAGATTTGAAATCTATTACAAATTTATATCCTGACACTAATTTAGAGCAGTTAATTTATTAAGTTACTGTTTAAAAAATTGAAAATAAACCATATAAAAACTGATCCGAGAATAAGTTTATTAAATCAACTTGGTAAATTAACTACTTTAAATTAGTGTCAAGGTATAAATTTGTAACAAATATGAAATCTAAAGGTCAATATTGATAATAACCAAAATAGAAGGTATAAACTGAACAAAGTGTCAAAATACAGGGTATAAAAATGATAATTTCCCTTATTAAAATGTGGTTATGTTTATATATTAGTTAAAAAAATAGGTTCGTTTATATTATTTAAATTGTGTAATATGATTTTATTATATTAGATTTATGGTATGCTTAGATAATGTACGATTATTTAGGATTTGTGATATGGTGAGATTATTTTATTTTTAGGAATATTGTGAGATTTATTTGGATATATTAAATTATTTTGTTAGATTTTGTCAGTTTGTGGTTAAATTGAATATGTGAGATTAATGTTTGTGTGAAAATGATATGGAAAATTATAATTGTAAGTAATTATATTTTAGTTTACGTTGTGTATTTAAATTTGGATTTATGCTAGATTAGATTAGAAATAATAAAATTTGATTAATATGAATATTAGATTAGTGATTTAATTTAATGATCAATGAAGAAACTGAATAGAATAAATTTTATAATTTAATTAGAAATGTAATCTAATAATAAAAAAATGATAAAAAGTAATAAATGATAATAGGAATAATTAAAAAAATTAATAATTTAATTTAATAAGATATAATAATAATAATACACAAAATAAATAAAAGGTAATAATAACTATTTAGCACTTGTAGACAATAATTTATACATTTTAATTAATAATTAAATATTTAGTAAAAGTAATAAAATTAATTTATAAAGTTAGTAAAATAAGTAATTAAATAAAACTAGTAGTTAATATTTGATAATTAGGACCTGAATATAAGGTAATAATAAATAAAAAAGAAATTAAATAGTAAGATTAATTATATAATTAAATTCAAATAACAAATTTAAAATAATTTTTTTAAAAAAGGGCATCAACTCTCTTCTAAGATTAGCAAATGATAACGATGATGATGATGATAATAATAATAATAATACTAATAATACATGAAAATAAATAAGCCTAAATAATAATAATAATAATAATATAAAAAAATAAATAAATAATAATTACTATATTATCACAATAATAATAATAATTATAATAATAATACATGAAAATAAATGAGCTTAAATAATAATAATGATAATACAAACATACATAAAATAAATAAAATGTAATAATTACTATAATATCACAATAACAGTAATAATAGTAATAATAATAATAATAAATGAAAATAAATAAGCTTAAATAATAATAATATAAAAAATAAATAAAAAGTAATAATTACTATATTATCACAATAATAATAATAATAATAATAATAATAATAATAATAAATGAAAATAAATAAGCTTAAATAATAATAATTAATACAAAAAAATAAATAAAAGGTAATAATTAGTTCTTTAATTCACAAAACTATCCAAAATGTCCATAAAATAAGAAATTACAAAAATATCCGTATAGTTACTAAAATACCCCCTATAATTTCTCATCTACTCGAAATATCCCTACATTCAATAAAATACCCCAAAAAACTACCTAATATGATAAGTATCCTGGAGTTCACAATAAGACACGAGAATGGTCACTATATGTAAATTAATTTTGATTGTTCTTGATCATCAAAGGTCAAAGTTATACAATTGTGACGATCAAGAACATTTCAAACTAGTGATATGTGATGAGAAATGTTGTAGTTATAATGTATAGAATTGTATACATAGTGACTTTGATACATGCATGCATTATTTTAGTCATGGCTACTATTGAGCCCACATATTATGGAGGAGATGTAGGTAGAGACTCCCCACCAAACCTATTTAGGATTCTTACCCCATGTCAATCAGATACAAGAAATATTTTTACTTTGTCTAAGTAATAAATAAAAATATATACATTTACCGTTCATTTCATTTGATTGATTATTAATATTTTGTTCGATCATTTATAGCATCGATTGGTAAGAGAAAATGTTCAAAAAATAAATCTTTGTACTTGTAAGAAAAGCTCGATTCCTTGGAGCCAGGTCAACGATTTTCGATCTCGTTTGATAAGACAAAAGCTACATGGAGAACTATTGAAAAGAACCAGAAGTATTTTCCCTATCTTATTAGGGTGCTTGTCAGTAAGAATATAAAATCTTTTCACAAAAATAGGCAAAGGTTCCTACTGAACAGAAGGTGAAAATAGAACTTGGTGTCCAAGTAAGAATTTTTTTAATTATTATATCCTTGTAATTTATTAAAATTATTTTTGTTAAATACTTTGTGTTTTGGTTGCAGAAATACTTCCAGTATAAAGATATTAGTAATGACGGGCTACTTTTAGCATCCCAAGGCATTGACCACACTACTCAAGATATCTATAAAAACTAGAAGAATGAGCTTAGTGAACACTTGAAGCTCAAAGGTAGAGATGAGAACAATCTTAACCTTCCCCGTACTTGTCATTCTGTTCCTCCCGATATAACTTAGGAGGTTTAGAATAAGTACGTGGATTATTTCTACTCTAAGGAGTTCAAAGTTGGTATTTCATTTAATTACTCTTTTACTACATTAATTTTATAACTATTACATTATTAACTGATGACTTTAAATTGACAGGCTATGTCTAAAAGGAATGCTGGTAATAGAGAATAGATGAAGTATGTCAGTAGGCAGGGGCCTAAGTCTACTGTCACCAGTACATATGATATGGTAATCTTCTTACAACTTGTTTCTTATTTTTATATTTTTTTTATTACTTTTATTTATGTACTTATATAATTCAATGCACAGGAGAATCCTGAGACGAGAAAGATATAATCAATCACAGAGAACTATCAACAGAGATATATAGATCCTGTGACTAGCATATAGCCTTCTGAAGAGGTTGAGCAAAATTATATGAGTAACTTATAAATTATTTGTATTCATTAATTGTCTACTGATTTTATTTTTTTACTACCGTTTTCCAACTATTTTTAATATAAGATGGTTGAGATTCGCACGACTCAGTTGTAGTCTCAGGCATCTTTATCTACCTCTGGTTCTTCGACATATTCTATACTACCTTGTATTGATAAGACATTGATTGCTGACAAGGTACTTGATATTAGGAGAGGAGTTGGTCTAAAGCTCAAAAGAGCTGCTAGTATTTCTTCTATAACAGCTTCTCCACCACAGGATCCTCCTATATCTGATATTGAGTTACGAGACTTTGTCAGCTAGACATAGAATTATTTGGTTACTAAGTAGTTTTCCTAGCACAGCGTAATGCAGAGAGGCACTATTTTGAACTAAAAACTATGTCACATGTCTAGCGTATTAGTGAGATTGGTTTTGGGATTTCATATGTCTATTTAACCGCCTGCTACTTCTCATATTCTTCCGATGCCCCCGCCGCTCACATTGCCTCCAAAATTTTGATTTGAACCTCCTCTCGTGACTTCTAACACTCAAGACAATGCATATCAGGATGAGAATGACTTAGATAGCTAGCTAGCTAGCTATATAGTTCAATTTTTTTTATTGAATACTTTTATTAAATTTTTATTATATATGTATTTTTGTTATGGAATTATTTTAAATTTTATTTTAATTTAAAATTTAAAATTTTATTTTATGTTTCAAATATTTTCAATTTATTTTTAGTTTTTATTTTTTTCTAATTTTATTTCTAATTTTAATAAATTAATTATCTAAAAATTTTTAAAAAAAACTATAGTGACGACATTGTCGTCGCTATTAGTCGTCACTATTAGTTGTCGCTATTTTTTAATTTATTTAGGAAAAAAAAAAAATATCTAATGGCGACGACTAATGTCGTCGCTATAAGTTTTAAATTTAATTAACGATGACATTAATCGTCGCTATAACTATATTTAAATATATATATATATATATATAATTTTAAAAATATATCTATAGTGACGACATATGTCGTCATATGTCGTCGTTATAGTGGTAACGGCGGTCGCCATCGTCATTTTTTAGCTATCGCTCGACGACATTTTAGCGATGACATATGTTGTCGTTATAGCAGACTATTCCAACAATAAAATTTGTCGTTGATATAGAGGAGCTATACCGACGGATCTATATTGACGACGAATTAGCGATAATAATGTCGTCACTATAGAGCTATAGTAGTGACTTTCTACTCTGTAGAGCTTTTTTCCTATAGTGAATGGAGATCTAACTCTATTTGCTTAGTGCACGAATAAAAGTACTGGGTTAGCTATAGGAGAGGCAGTACTAAGATTATCACATTAGATTATTGGTCTTCGAGTAGATTGAATTTTTAGTTAAGACTAAAGCCAAAGAATCTCAAGAGTTGTCTTGGCTAAGCTTTAATATTCTATGTTTGTGCTCGATCTGGAGAATGTTGTTTAAATACTATGTGACTAAGTTCTTGCCAAAATAAACACAAATTCCGGTCATAAACCTTGGATCTTCAGGATCTGTAGTCCAATCTGTGTCTGAACAACTAGTCAAGTCGAGTTTCTCAAGTCTATTCAAGGTGAGATCATAGTGTATGATTTCCTTTATAGGGAACATAGTCTTTGAAATTTATGAGTATTGAGAAGAATAACAGAAAATGAATACTATTTTGTCAAGCTATTTTTACTCATATAGGATCTGATTTTAATAATATTATACGTCTCTTACATAGAGAGAATATTACCTAGCTCATAATTAGAAAATCTTCAGACTTGAAATAAGAATTTGACTACTAGAAAGTATGAGCTCCTTTACTAACTAATAACTTTAATATATTAGAGTTATTTTGTGCATGTTTTTATTTTTTCTATGATTTTGTGAAAATAATTTAATTTTGTGTTATTTGGTTTATTTTAGTTTTTTTTATTATATTTCATTTTGTTCTATTATATTTTAATTATTTGTTATTTTAGTTTATTTTTTATTTATTTTATTCTGTATTTTGTGCATGTCAACAGGCTAAAAGTGGTAAAATGGCAATTGAGAGTCTAAAAAGTTGGGCAAAAGAGTCATTCTACAAATGAGAAAAACAATAAAAAGAAAAGAATTTTTTGGAATTAATGATTCCCAATCGTATGATTACAAAAAAACGATAATACTCACGTGTTTGACCGTTGGATAAAGACCTGAGATGCTTAGTTCTGTGCATAAAAGATACAATCGACAAATGAGCGTGATCAAGTCCCACCTTGCCATAGCTATTGGCCACTCTTAGGTTTCTAGATGATTCGATGCTTCCACCATCTAGTCCCCTTATGCACCCATGTTTCTTCCCAAATTCTGATCTGTCACTCCATCAATCAAATTTGGCCATGTGGTTTCTACTACTACCAAAAGCCAATTGTAGCTCATTTCCACTGCACAAGATCTCTACGATTCATCTACCATTTTCTCTCCTCAAATTAAATTTTGGTCATCCATACTTTGTTACAGCTCTGATTTCGTCCAGCTCCCTCTCTTATCACATCATAAATTCTCAAAGATTAGATCAAAGTCGTCCATTTAAGGTCAATTTTCAATACATTTTCAACAGCCATCTTGGAAGGAACAAGCTCCATTTTGAATAACAAGCTTCAAGGCACCATTTTTGGAGCTAGAAAAACACCAAAAATATATTGTAATTACTAATTAACATTTAGATTTTTATTTATAGTTTAAAATTTAGTTTTGAAAGAGGATTCCATAGTTAAAATTAGAGAGCAATTTCATAGAATACTTTTTTAAGACCATTTGAAGATGACACTTTTCTAATTAGAGAAACAATTTTTACAACTTTTAAGATAGTATCAGATGCTCTTCTAAAAAAGGAAAAACACACCAAATTAGTTTCATGCTCAACTTTTTCTCCTTTATTTGATTTTATACTTTTGACAATGGTTAATTTTGATTGGATTGTATTCTCTATTTTTGTCATGAGCTAAATATCTCTTGTCTAGGATTACAAAGTAAACCAACCATGTAACTTGTTTATGCTAGCCTCACTTTTTTACATCCAGTTGTCCATTCTAATTATTTATTCTATTTTGTACTTAATGCTACTAATAATTTGGCCAATAATTAGTTGATTTTTGGAAACCATAATAGGTTTGGGAAATAAGGTTATGTGTTGAACCTTAAATAGAATAACATACATCTAAATAAGATAGGAATACACTTATTTTATGTGTAGCTATTATAAAGTATTTGTGCTTAATGATTCATTTCTAATTTATTTGACATAAGAATATAGTGGATTAGTATACTTGGCTAAGAATTGTTCGGTTAAATTAATTAGAAAGAGAAAGAGAGAGGTAAAATAAGGCAATGGGAGATTAGGAAAACTAGTAATCCTGGGCTAATTTTCTCTTGACTTATCTATCTTTTACTTGCATTTTAATTTTAATTTTGCATTGTTGTTTTTCTAGTTTTCTCTTGCATCTTTTTATTTTAATTACGTTTGTTTGGATAAAATTATATTTGACAAATCTAATTTATAATTTTAGTAAATTAGCATTGATCTAGTATCCAATCCTCTTGAATGATAAGTCTTACTTTCATTATATTATATGTTGGGATATAGTGACCTTACAATTTTTAAGTGTTGGCACATACAACAACACTGACATCATCTATCAATGGCAACAAACCATTGCCAATTGGTTCTCTTTCTTGGAATCACCAAATCTTTGCACTCCCTTACTTTTTTTCTTTAATTTTTCTGAATAGTTGCCAACTTATTGAAAGTCTATATTATTCCACCACCCTCAACATCTATTTCATTATAGAGTACTGGTAGACTTCTAGCCAACTAAATACTTAAATTTGGAAAGAGAGAGAAAAGCAAAAAAAAAAAATAACAAAGAATTTTAAAAGGAAAAATCTCACTCCTACCCTTTAGAGGCCACAAGGATTCTACAATCCTGTAGTAGGCATATCGAGCCAAAGTTTTAGGTATGGCTCTTCCTCCTATAGCAAGCACAAAGGCCTTTTTACTAGGCCCTTGTGTGTTTTCTCAAGTTGTTCAAATTTTTATTCTATGTAGGTATAGGACTTTTTAGGCTAATTTAATTAACTCCAATATACTAAACCAAATTTCTAGTTAATTCATAATTAATTAGACCAAATATATTAGTAATTGTCCAATATTATGCTAAAAGCTTATTATTGCACTCTTAAATTAAATATATATCAAGCGACTTCATTTACATTTAAAATGTGTGGAGATGTATTCTCGTTTAAAATACCAACAATTAAAGTTAGATAAAATTATCTTTTTATCTGTCTAATTATTTTATTCTTTTTTATTTTATAGACATCAAATGGATAACTTGACTTTGTTAGAAAAGTCACAATTTAATAAAACCATATAAATAGATACTCAACACTAAGTTTTAGTTATCTAAGTACTCATAACTAAATAAGGTGACATTAATTCTTCAATTAATAAGAGTCGTATTTTCTATATTTACAAAATATATATTCTCCACATCCATGAAATTATATTATCAGAATACTAAGGCTGCTCTAATATATAAGATTGTAATTTCTATTATCTCAAATAATATAATTCATGAATATATGTTCATTATTTATTTCAGAATTAAGACAGATATTATTAATTGTACATTTGTGAAACTATATACTTTGATAAAAGTACTTATTTTTAAAAAATATTTCACGTAGTCCAATTCAATAAACCTAAAGTACATTAGTCAAGAATACATTCAAACTCATTACATTAGTAAATTTAGACTTATTACTCTTAATTAAAACAAAAAAGGCCTACAACCTTTATTCTAGATGAGTGCCCAGCTTCTATCCCATATGCTATGAATGATATTTAGACTAAATGTAGAATTATGTCTTCTACATATAATTTTTTATATAAAAAATTTTATCATCAATTTTTAGTCTTAGATTCTTAAGATTTTTTATATTTGATATAAATATTCTCACATTATGATTATTATATAAAATATTTTATAAGCAAAGATGTCTTTATTGAACACAAATGTTGTTACAAGATGTCATAGGCTTAAGATATGTATCCCAACACCCTTGAGATTTCTCAAGATTATTTTATAATATTCCAATATACATTTAAGAGACATTGCATAATTGGCTCACTTTATTTATTAAAAGTTATTTCTTACCATATTATTATAATATATTGGAGTGCCCTTATGACACTTCTATATAGTGTGCCATCTTCAAATGGATCACCTTTATGTGTAAAGAGGCATGTGTAGACCACTCACCATTACAAGTTGGAAGATATATAGTTAGTCTCTTACATCTTAGCTTTCTCCAAAGGTTCTGAAATATTGTTAGTTTAAAAGAGTAGTAGTCTATTTCTTGTTATATTTACCTCAGTCTCTTGAAAGTAAAGAAGTTATCCTAGATCTTAAAGAGAAAATGCTCTATTGAGCATTGAAATAAAGTTGCTAATTTCATCTTCCTTATCTTATGTATTGAGAATATCGTCAAGGTAAAGAGGTATCTATTACTTTTATGACACATGAAAAATATTGAATAGAATTTCAATATTCATTAATAATGAATTTGCCTCAGCCGTAATTATTGCTGTCTTAAGAGAAAATTTGGATCTAAAACCTATGAGTATGAATAAATGCCAACATAGACATGATTGACTATCGTGGAAAGAGGAAATATAGGTTGAGCTAGATTTCTTCTCTAACTGCATGGTATTCGAATTTGTAGTACTCACACTTTATGATATAAAACTTGTTATGTATAAGTAGTGTTTCTCGACAAGTATAATGAGCATAATAAGGTAGTAAGATATAAAACAAGACTAGTAATCTAAGTTTCTTGCAGATATGTAGTAAAAAAAAGTAAAAGAAAAAGAATTACATCCATTTAACTTCACTTGCTTAAAAAAAATTAAGAGCAAGAACAGAACAAAAAAAGTCCTACTCCTACAATCAAAGGAGAAATAGGAAGATCTCTAAATAATTTTAAAGCATTTGGTCTTAGGTTGGGCTTTTTATTAGAAGTGGCTAGGTACTAATATAATTAGGACATGACTGAATTTTCCTTTGTCTAGCTCCTTGATAAGTGTCATTTTCCCGGGGAAAAGAATAAGACCTAGAATCTAATTAATCAAATGCAGATGAAGCTTATGTTATAGATGGTAATGGATAAGAAGCAACAAATGGCCAAGGAACTAATAATTCTCTCCATCCTCATTCTATTATTAGTATATTTAGTATTGATCTTTTATCTTCTTCTTCACTTAAACATAATCTAATTGATAATAACGCTACTTAAGATAAAATATGTCTAGTGTAAGACAATTAATTGAGTAGATTGTTCCATGTTTTTAAGCAAATTGAGCTACTCAAGAATAAAAAATATTTAAATGTAATAATATCATCAAAATTCTTAATATCATGTCTTGTTGCTTCTGATTGAAAAGTCAAGATTTTTTCTTTCTTTTTTTTGCTGGGTGCCTGGGTTCATGCTCTTATACATTTTCTCTTTAGGTTTTTTTTTTTTTTTTTTTTTTATAATTTTGTCACTTGTTTTTTTGACGGCAAATACTATTTTGGACCATATTATGAATAGAATGAAACTTCAGGGCATTAATTATTAAAATTGAAATAATATAGACCAAATTATTATAGCTTACATAATTAATGAACCAAATGTAACATTAGCCTAAAATGGGAATGTTAAATGTATTTTCTTTTACACTTTCCTAGTCTTATTACTTGACATATGAATTCTACTATCTGTTTCATATTTAAGTAATATAATATAACATAGTATAGTCCATAAGCCAAATATTAAAATTGAAGAGTGTAAAAGATATTGCAAAACAAAATGTATTTTGCATTCCCTAATTCAAATTATATATCAAGTAGAATTAAAGAGTCATTTCTTTAATTAGTTAGTGGTCTCATCTAATAAATCCCTATCTCCCTAGAAGTAAACATCGCTTAGGTTGGACAACTAACACCGTCTATCCAAATTACCAAACAGACTTTTCGAGTGTATCGCCATTTTCAATATATTCAAGTCTTATATGGTATTAAGAGCCAATTGTCTCCAACGAGTATCCCAGCCACCTATTATTGATGAGTGTATATTTTACTCATAAATCAAGTATTCTCTAAGTTCAAATAATTGTAAGTTCTTAATCTTTTATATTATTTTAATGTTATTTTGTGTTTTTATTATAGAAAATAAGAAATTGAGGCTTAGTTTATATTTGGCACCAAAAAGGAGAAGTTTATGAAGCCACTAACAGCCGAAATGAGATCTAGAGCATCGAAGAGAATTAAAAAGCTCAATTAGACCAGTAGCTAGGTGGTACGGCACCCAAAAATGGGCACTATAGTGCCTAAGTTCCAGGGCATTGGTGCTGCGATGCCAGTGCGGCGCATAAGCCGAATGTTCCCTATTTTACAGCCATGTGTCCACTCGTTTTTGGCAAACTTTAAGGGTCATTTTTAGCGCTTGATATAACATCAATGAATGGTCAGATTTCCTCCTTTCCTAGGTTATTTTAGTGTCTTTTAAATACATACTTTAGTCTCCATTTCAAAGGGGTAGACAATTAGAGAGGAGGCAAACTTTTGAGAGCTAAAAAATCCTAAAGAGAGAAAGAGTTTGGAGCTGAAATTTGGAGATGATACTTGAGAGAGATGCTTAAAGAATTGAATGCTTAAAGTTCTACTTCCACAAAAGATTTTTCTCTTCCTCTTTCTCACCCTAATCTCATTTGAATTTTTTATTGGACATATTATATAATTTGTTTGGAATTATGAAATTATTTATAAGATTAGTTATAGATTCTACTATGCATGGATTGATTCTTTATCTTAAGATTTGATGTATCGTTTTTATTTTGTTTGGCATATTTTGTCAATTGTTGGCTTATTTTCTATTTTTAATCATTTATATTTTTCCTTGCTTATTGTCTCTTATTTATGTGGCCAATGAATTAGTTAAACTTAGGTTGTGATTTTGATATTTGAGAGAGTTTGATTTCATAAACTGGAACTGAGAAACACAATTTAAGTTATTATGAGATTAAGAGGAGATCAATACATAGATAATCAAATTAGGAAGTTCTTAAGAGTTCAAACTTAATGAGCACTTAAAGAACTGGGTTAGATAGAGATATCAACTTAGGTACTTAGGCATATTATCTCATTCGGTACTCAAGATAGGGAATGAGGTTAGATCAGATCCTTTGATTAGTGAATTGAGTGGAATTTGTTTAATAATTGCTTAATTTGACGAATTTAGGAACAACTAGAGGAAATCATGTCCTTAGTATATTAGTGCATAGTAATTTTTCATATATTATTTATGCTTTATTCTTTTGATCTTTATTTTTATTTGTTTATTTTTATATTTATTTAGATTTTATACCTAAATAAAGTTAGATTGCGATAATTTCGGTATTTAGCTATAGTCTGATATCTAATTTCTGAGGAATCAACCCTTCTTGCTGCTTTAGTAGTTAATTATAGATTTTTCTAGACTTACTAGGTTAGTTAATAAGAGGTAATTATAAATGTTAATTTGGTATTGAATGTTTATTTCCAATGACTAAACATTTTTTTTCAATCATCAAGTAATCTTTTACTCAATAACAAATGGCCGACTATACTGCTAAGAGAACCCAAAATCAACAACCTACTATCACCCAAAATCAACAATTGGTCATAATCAATACTGCCGCCAACATATCCAATCTTATCTCCCCTAATGTTGCAGCCCAGCTACTAGTTAAACTCACTCCAACTAACTATCCATCATGGAGTGCACAATTTCACTCTCTTATTTTCTATGATTTACTCGGTTATCTTGATGGCTCCAAACCATGCCAGTCACCAACCATTGTAATTGTGTAACTTGTCTATTTCATTGGTTAAGTTGGCAGGTAAACTCTTTTTTTAAAAAGTTCTTTTATAGATTTCTTAATTGTTATTTAATGTTTATGCATGTAATCTTCTCGAAATCTTTAACATCAATAACACAATATAGGCACAATATAAAAATTACTGATCAAATAACTTTTTAGAATATATTAAACAGTTAAAATTTATTTTAGGCAAGTTGGGTTTTTACTATGAGTTATAACTATCCCAACTCGACCTAATTTAACCTAACAAATTTACATTGGTCGACAAGTTGAAATTAATTCTAATTTAACTCAAGTTTTTTTTAATCGGATTGATCGGGTTGGCGAGTTATCTGCTCATCCTTATCTCTCGGGATTTGTTCAAGAATACCTCTCTTTTGGGGATATTATAAAACAAGTATCTCTTTTTAATTTTATCGACGAAATTATTCTTTTTTGCTATTTATATTTTCCCTGATTCCCACCCTTCTTGGTTACTTTGTATTAGACTCTCTCTCTCTCTCTCTCTCTCTCTCTCTCTCTCCCCCATCATGAATCACCCCTCCCATCATAGTTTTGAATTACTCCTCATTGGAAATCCTACGAGATATCCAACCACCGACACTTCTACACCTTACCAGAAATCATGCATGAGATATTGAAAGGGATCAAATGTGGACCTTCATTATAGGTTTGGGTTCAAATTTGGGTTCCTTTATATGTTTTAATTTCTAATTCTAAAGTTTCAGTGCTTGTTTATGGGTTCAAGTCATGTCATGTGGTCTTAGTTGAGCATGGATTACGTAAATATCGTAGCACATTTTTGTTCTATTATCTATTTTGACTTTAGAGAAAACAGATTACGAGATGGAGTACTTTTTTATTATCTTTTAATTAATTTTTGGGATTAGATTGAGTTTATGCTCTATTTTGAAGAAGGAGAATCGGGGCTCCTATGGACACCTAGATAATTCGTGGGAAGTAGTCTCCACGTTGATGAGGAAAATTTAAAGATAAAAATGGTAAACCAATTTGATTTACATGAAATCTTTGTTTTTCATTAAAAAAAAAAAGAATGAAAATTAATATTTTTGATAGATTAATTATTTACTTGATTTACATAGACCTTATTTTTTTCCAGAAAAAAAAAGAAAACAAAATCAATAATTATATAAATAAGTAGTAAATTGGTTAGTTGCTTCTTTTATTTTTTAATGGCAAATTAATACTATATCACTTCTTTACTAATTAAGATAAACTATTTTTTTTTAAGTTTGAAAATAAAATTAATAATGATGGTAAATCAATTATTTTTTTAAAGAAAAGGTAAATTAGTAGTCTATTAGTTGTTTACTTGATCACGTGAAGCTTTTATATATATATATATATATATATATATATGTATGGGAAGCCAATCTAATAACTATTTTATTTATTTATTTATAGGTATATTTTGCCCAATTAAAAGTCATCATGCACGTCTTTTCATGGTAAAATATGGAGATAAAAAATTATTAAATAATAAGTTTTTATTTTTATTTTTTTTCTAACTATTCAAATTATTGTAGCCGTTAGATGATGATCCAATGGCTCAAAAAACAAATATATATATATAATTTGGTAGAAAAATACCTATTAAATTGGGAACCATATATATATATATATATACATCAAAATTAGATACGTATCAAATATTTGACTTAATATTCTTAAAAGTCTAGTTGTTGAATTAACTCCATATATATATATATATATATATATACATCAAAATTAGATACGTATCAAATATTTGACTTAATATTCTTAAAAGTCTAGTTGTTGAATTAACTTTCTATCGAGTCATTTAGTTTTGGACTCTAATCCACATTATCTTTGTTGGAGTTAGTATATAAATTTACCATGATAAATATGTCACATATCGTCGTAAATTAGTAATTTACATTGGTAAATTAGTTATATTATGGTAAATAGGTTATTGATATTACTAAATCAATTATTTTTATAGGTAAATTAGTTATATGCTATGATAAATCAATTATATACAAATGATAAATAAATTATATACACAAGTAAATAAATTATATGCACTATAATATATCAGAGTAAATCAATTATATACATCATTAAATTAATTATTTACTATAAAAAATCAATTATATATAATTATATCATGCACCAAGAAATTAACTATTTACGATAGTTATGTATATTGTAAATTAATTATATGTATAGGTCTAATAACTTAGATAGAGATATAATGGTAAACTTATTCATTAAAACTTAAAAAGGATAATATAAGTTAATAAAATTTAAAAACAAAGATATTGATTAAAATATAGTTTTAAAAAAGGGTATGAAGTCTAGTTTTCTATAATGGTAAATAAAAAATATAGGCTAGTAATTTGGTAAACTAATGATATACTACAGAAAATAAATCATATATACTAGTAAATTAATTATATATTATAGCAAATAAATTGTACACACAATAAATTAGCTATATGCTATAATAAATGAATTATACACATCGGTAAATTTATTATATATTATAGTAAATGAATTATGTACATTAATAAACCAATTATATACAGGAATATGTTAGTCAAATTAATTTACATAGGGATATAATCATAAACTCAAATTATTACAACTTAAAAGAGAAATATAGAAATCAATAAAATGAAAAAAAAGGATATCCATTAACATATAGCTAGAGCTATCAAATGAGTCATATCGTGACATGACGTGCCAGTACAACCTATTTAAGTTAAGCACAAATGTGCTTTGACACGACTCATTTAAATTAGACACAAACATGCTTTCATGCCATACTAAGCATGACTCATTTTTTAGTTGTGTCATGCTTAAAATTCAAAATCATTGGCCTAGCATAGCCCATTGACCCATGCTCTAACAGGTCTCATCATATCGTGCTTTGTGTCATACCGTGCCTAAAGTCCAAAATTATTGGTCCAGTACGGCCCGTTGGCCTATGCTTTAACGTGTCATATCATACCGTACTTCGTGTCTAGACATGCTAGTCCATTTCGGCTAAAATGATCTATTTAATTAGTAAATTTTATTAATTTAGTATCGTTTTTTATGAACATTTTTTTTTTAATTTTTCCAAATCATTTAAATGTATAAAACAATATTAGAACAACAAATTAAATATATAACCATTTAACCCCAAGGAAGAACTAAATTAAAAGACTTGAAAAATATTTACATATCATAACTGATTATATATTGTGTCTTTCAATTAGGTTGGCATTTGTATATTGAAAAAACTATACGTAAAAATTTATATATATATAATGTGCTAACGTATCGTGCCTACGTGCTAGTGTGCCATGCCGTACTAATAGGTCTTGTTGTGCCATGCTTAGCCCATTATGCTTAATTTATGAGCCCGACACGATCCATATTTTAGTGCGTCATACCGTACTTGAGTCGTGTTGTGCCGTACTAATAGGCTGACTCGACCTTGTTGATAGCTCTAAACATAGTTTAAAAGGAGAGTTTTTAGCACTTTTACCTATAAAAACCCAAATGAATTACAAAAAATATGAAGGTTAGGTTTTTTTTTTTCTAATTTCTATATGATTTTTATTAAAAAATATCACTTTTTAAAATTTTTTTAGAAAAATACCAATTTTAAAATGGTTACTAGTTAATAATTTTTGAAAATCGATTACCGATTATTAAAACTAGTTATATACCAATTATAAATACTTTTTATTACTAATTACCAGTTTCGAAAAACTAGATATCGGTTGCTAATTAATATTTTAAAAAATAATATTAATTTATTTTTTAAAAAAAGTATTTTTTTAATTAAAAATATCTAGAAAAACATAACCACCGTATTTTTCAAATTTTATTTTATTTTTCTAAAAATGTCGCATAATTTTCACTTAAAAAAGGCATGCAATTACCTCTCTCCCTATTCCCTACCTATCTCTCCCTAGGCTCGGGTCGGGTTTAACGGCTACCCGAAGCAAGCGCTAACAAATCACGCGCCATTTCCAACACTTCCCCACTCTCACCCCAAAAAGATCCCTCTTTCCCCTCGCGTAACACTCATGCGCTAATTACGCGGCTCATTATCCCAATCTTAGCCACGAAAAAAAAAAAAAAAAACAAGAGTACGAAGCTCGTGTCAACTTCCCCAAACTTTAACTTCTTCCAACTAAGCCAAACCCTAACCCTGTAACAGAAGTACAGAACCTCAACCAACCTCACTGGAAAATCTCACCATCAAAACCCTAACTTCCCCTCCCAAAATTCCCATTTTACCCTGGAACCCAACCGTCATCCACCAAAATGCCCCGCCAAGCCCGAATCAGCGGTTGAAAGGATCCCCCCCCCCCCCAAAAAAAAAAATCTAGCCTTTGACTTTTGACTTCTGGGGGGTTCCGGCCATGTCGGTCGACGGCGGTTCCGTTGACCGCCGTGAAGGTCACGCGCCGGGAGTTGTGAACGGCGTCGTTTCGGGTGCTGCGTCGTCGAACCAGAGGCTGAGGCTGAACCCGAGCAAGGAGCACAAGCCCGAGAGCTACGAGGGCCTGCAATTGGACTTCAGTCCCTCCATTTTCAGCTCTCTGGAGAGATATTTGCCTCCGAATTTGTTGTCTGTGCCTCGCGATGACAAGGTCAAGTTCATGAGGGAGATTCTGCTCAAGTACTTGCCCCATGGGGAGCGTAACAGAGTAAGAACATTTTTCGATTTTTTAATTCAATATATTTTTTTGCTTGAAGTTGGGGTTCTGGTGTATGGTTTCGGAGAAATCGAAGGAAAACGATGGAAAATTTGAATGAATAGGGTTTTGGATTGTTAATATCGAACTATTGATCGATATTTTTGAGCGACTCAACAGAAATTAGGGTTTGAGGATTGCAGTGTTCCACTAACGGGCAAGTTATTCGAGGGCGAAATGACGAAAATACCCTTGAAGGTTGAATTCCTTTTAAAGAGGTTTTTTTTTTTTCAGAAATTTTCGAATAATTACATTATTATTTAGATATATATATATACACACGTGGAGTTGCCAATCCAATAGGTATTTTTTTTTTTTTACCTATGAGTAGGTATTTTTTTTAGTTGTCATGGTGATCTAAAGACTATGGACGTGTATATGTTCTTTCTCTCTCTTATTTTTTTTAAATCATTAATGTTTTTTCTTTCTCTTACTTTTACAAAAAAAAATTGTGTATGCTAAATAGTTAAATTGATGCCTATGTATAGGAAAAAAGTACTTACTGGATTGGTGCCCATATATATGGTTGTCAATCCAATAAGTATTTTTTTTATATATGGGCACCAATCCAGGAAGTATTTTTTTTTTTCTTTATTTATGGGTAGTTATTTTTTTTTAGCCGTTAGATCACCAATGACTATAATGAAGTGCATAAAAAGACGTGCATCATTAATGTTTTTTCTCTCTCTTATTTTTTACAATAAAAAAATATGCATGCTAAATTTTCATTAGCCAAATTGATATCTATGCATAGGTAAAAAAAAAAAATACCTACTGGATTGGTGCCCTATATATATATATATACTTATACGGCCAGCAACAGAGTAGATAATATTTTTTTTAACTTATGCAATATTTTGCTAAATTAAAATTTATTACGCACAAGGAAAAGTGAGAAAAATATTAAATAATATATATTTATTTAATTTTTCCTTCTAATTATTTAAATTATAGTAGTCGTTAAATAATAATTCAATGACTAAAAAAAATATCTATTATTATGGCCCTCGTATATATGAGATCACATTTTATTGTCTTTTTTTGTTGTGGGTGTTTTGTTATTTGTAGTTTCTATTTAATTTTTGGGAAAAGTATGCTTCTTTTTAAATAGCCGTTTCTAGTAAGTTATAAGAATTATCATGATCGCATAACTTGGATAAAAAGGTGAAAAATAAAAGAAAGGGAAATGTGAGTTTGAGTGGTATAGGTGTATTTAAATGACAATAAATTTGCTCCTTGTTTTTGTTTTTTTTTTTTGGTTTCTAATTACTCATAAAATAAATTGGATAGTGTGCTTGGAAGGAATTGTGAGAAATCAAAGTTGAGCTGAGGGAACGTTTAAATTGGACCTATTGTACCAAATGTTATTTTTTAATTAATATAAAGATTTGATGGGTTAGAAATGTGATCTTTGAATAGGCATGCACGCAGTGTTTTTAAGAAATCTGATTCAATTCGCATTCAACTAGCCAACTTCTCTTAACAGATCAAAATGATTTGGAAGTGTGTTTCAACTTGTGTTGTTGTACAAAGAAGTTACTGCTGATGTTATATCTTTGTGGTACACAATTACAAATATAAAATTTTGGGAAATTTTCAGTTAGCTCAATTTTGCACAATTTACTTTTGCTTGGCAAGTTTGGGGTTTCGAAATTCATGAAAGGGTGAGAATGGTACTGTTTGATTCTGTTATTGTTACTATAATGCTAGGGACTCTTTTTTTGACACTGTTACTTTGAAAATGCGTTTCGGTTATTCTGTTTGAGTTAATGCCAGCTTTTATTGCTAGAGAAGTGATAAATTCATGACATTTCGTGCCTTTTTCAATTGTTCGTTTGGCAATAAATGCAGACTTCTAAAACAACTTAATGTGGTGTATTATTGGATATCATAATGTGCCATTCCGGTTAATCTTATTCACTTAGCTTTTTATTTTCCTTTTCCTTTCTTGTTTTGTTCTTGAAATAAATAAATAAATAAAGAGTTACTGTTGCTTATATATGGATTTATGATTTCCCTCCACAAACACTTGATACCGGCATATTGCTTCCCATCTATGTATCAGGTTCAGAAACAAAGGGAATACAGGCAAAAGATAATATCAAAGTATCAGGTATCTCACATTGTGACTGTATACTTGAGTTTAAATGTGCAGGAGGAAAAAAAAAAAAAAAAGGAAAGGGAAGTATCGAAAGATTTTCCTTCCCAGTTCCTCTTGTCCTTCAGATTAACGAAGATCTATTTTGCTTTTTGATTTTTATGTTATTATCTTTTGCAGCCATTACATAGAGAAATATACACAATGCACCCAGCAAACACATTTGTTCCGTCATTTCTGAAAGCAATCAGTGATAACACTGAAGAAAGCTTTAGAAGTATTATGTCAGAACCCTCCCCAGGCGTGTTTTCATTTGAGCTGCTTCAGCCTAGCTTCTGTGAATTGTTGTTGTCAGAGGTACTTTATTTTTTGGGTAAAACAAAGTACTCCTCATAATTTTAGGGTTGTGCCAAATTGCTGTCGAGGCTTTTTAACTTGAGCAGTATGCCTTCTAGACTTGCCTTCTAGACTAAGTTCAAATATCAAACCACCCCCTGTTATTGTAATTTGATTAATTGAGATGTAAATAGACACGTAAGAGCACTTTGATCCCCGGTATATGGATCATATGTTGTTTGCTCATAGTAATAGTATTTTGATTTATTGATCTAATTGTTGTCAATCACCTTTTACTTTTCTTTTCTTCCTTTTCAATGCCTTTGCTTACCTTTTGTTCTCTTTTAGCACCAAGAATTACATGACTTAGATTTGTGTATTTTTGTCTGTTTTAATAATCTAATCTGAAATAGTGTTTGAATTTTAGCTATGGTCTTAGGGAGGGCATTGCTCAAGTTAAAGTTTAGCTGGGGAATTTAACATACCCACTTCAGGGGGGTATTTGATAACATTTCCATATAGTTTGCTTATAATCTCAAATTGTATATCTGACTTAACACTGCTCTCTTTTCCTCTTCCATTTACTCTTAAGTATTCATTTGTTAGATTATCTTTTCACTTCTAGGTGGAGAATTTTGAAAACTGGGTTGATGAGTCAAAGTTCCGAATTATGAGACCAAATACAATGAACAAATATGGTGCCGTTCTTGATGATTTTGGCCTTGAAACCATGCTTGACAAGCTCATGGAGAGTTTTATTCGTCCTATATCAAAAGGTGAATATGGTTGCTAATTCTGGATGTGCCCATTCATCAGTACAATGGTTAGCTCTTCAGGAACTTAATTTGTTACTGCGTTCTCTTTTACAGTCTTCTTTCCTGAAGTGGGTGGGGCGACTTTAGATTCTCATCATGGTTTTGTTGTTGAATATGGTAAAGATAGGGATGCAGACTTGGGTAAGTATTCATTTTTTACGTGTATTTATTTATTTTTTTTAGAATTTTTATGATAGTTATACTTCTACAGTTTGATGTGTTCGGTCAGTTTATTCAATAGCAAATTGTTTGTGTTACAGCTTATACAACACCCAGAAAGGGGACTGTAAACTGTTGTGTCTCTCTCTCTTTTTTTTTTATTTTTTCCTTCTTCTCTGATGACTTCTTTTGTTATTCTACTCATTTCATGTCGTCATTGTTATCCACTGCTTATTATACAAATTTATTTCTTCTTGTCTCAAGATGACCATAGTTACCATTTAGTTGACTAAAATAGACTTCTTTTTTTTTGGCCAGTTTTATGGTATTACAAGTGTTACTCTTGGAACCCAATGCGTATGAGTAGTTCTAAGAAATATGGGATGTCAAGGTGGCAAATTTTCTTTCTTTCTCTGTCTCTTGTTTGTTTTCTTTATTCCTTTGTCTTTTTATTTTTTGTTTTCCTCGTTCCTTTAGCGGGGTTTAAATACAACTTTGGGGAGTTGCGGCAAAGATAGAATAGAATGATGGGAACATGCGGGATTAATGAATTTGTGGTGAGTCTTTAACAGTGTGTTGCAAGTTCAAGTCACAGGATTTCTTTCAACTTGGAGAAATATTGAGTGTGATTATATATATTCCCACACAAGGTGGCCTGTTTTACATGAAATGCAACCCGTGAGAAACTATTGATGGATTGATATAACATAGAGAGTATTGCTTTTTATTGTTGTTTGTCATAAGTTCTTATTTACATAGAGAGTATTGCTTGTTATTGTTGTTTGTCATAAGTTCTTATTTTCAAAAGTAAAGGTACAACTTAAATTGTAGCTTTCTAGTTACTTATATTCTCTAAAATACTCATACCATGTGTGTTTTGAGGTGCATGGGCGCTATAGTTCCGTAGTTTGGGATCAAGCTAATCTATTTGTTCATGCCTTTTTTATTATAAAGCCTTTTTTTTTTCGGTTGTTTATGTCTCTCTGCACGGCGCAACTATGTGTGGTAGTTTTTGTTTCTTATATTTTGGTGATAGCTGGCTGCGTTAAATGTGAATATTATTTGGCACCAAGACTGTATCCAAATTAGTTACTTATTTTCTTTCTTGGATGTTTAACCTATTTACCTCAGAGCTCATCATTAGTTGCTTAAATATTTGGTGAGAGGGAAACAAGTTGTTTCAGTTTTCTGAAGGACTGCATTTGTTGGATCAATGGTTCTAGATATTTATTGTTGATTATAAGTCTTTTTATGCATGTATTAGTACTTATAATTGAATTGGCTTATCATCTGGGATTGAACTGGACTTTTGGTTTTTGGTGAAATGCATGATTAAAACATTAAATACAAAATAAATTTTTCATAATGTTGTTTTGATTATATGATATTTTTATGAGATAAATAAATGGAAGGCAATATAACAGTAGGAGAGATTAAAATGAAAAGGTATTTGTATAAGATAATACTTTTTGAAGTATTTTATTTTTAGAAGAAGTGGTATATATAAAAATCTATTTTAAAAGAAAAATAATGTATTATTTTTTAAAAAATAAAGTAATTGGTAGGTGTAGATATTAGATAAATAGTTTTTGACAAAAAAGAGGCAAAGAACACTTAACAGTGTCAGTGAGATTATATAAATCCACCCTTACATATGGGATAGATCCTATCATAGGGTCTTATTCGGAAGCTGGACTGTTATGTTCAATACCCCAATAATCCCTGAACTCCCTATGTCCAATTTGGCCCTGAAAGTTTTATTGTTACGTGCATTATCACATCAAATATACATACATTTAAGTTGTGGTAGCATGCCAAACACAGAATATGATGTGTAGCATCATTAAATATCTTTCCTTGTTGCATATCAAAAAAAGAAAAAAATCCTTCTTTTTCATTTATTTCAATTTCTTTCAGAAGCAGTGACATCTAATTGAATTGTACCTTTATAGGTTTCCATGTCGATGACTCAGAAGTGACGTTAAATGTGTGCTTGGGTAAGCAGTTTTCTGGAGGAGAATTGTATTTTCGAGGCACAAGATGTGATAAACATGTAAATACTGGTAGTCAATCTGAGGTATGTTGGTATTTGAGCTGGAAACAATAGCAAATATGAATTGCTGTGTCTTGCTGTTGTTTATGATGGATGGTTATAAGTTTTTTAATGGATCTTATTTAAGCAGGAGATCTTTGATTATTCCCATGTCCTAGGCCGAGCTGTGCTTCATCGCGGACGTCACCGCCATGGTGCCAGAGCCACAACATCAGGCCATCGAATCAACTTACTTTTATGGTGCAGAAGGTACATATGTCTTCTGTCCTTTGAACAAGCAATTAGACTGTTTGTAATGTTCTTGCGTCTCAAATTCTCATCTGTAATTTGGTTGATGTATTTTTATTTCTTTTTTGCATGTGTGAAAATATTAATATATAGATGATTATCTTACGAGTGTATATATATATATATATATATATATATATATATATATATATATATATTTATATATATCTATATAGTTATCATATCTTCTCTTAAGGTGATCGTGAAATTTATTTTTGATTTCCCCTTCTGTTGAGATATGAGTTTTTATTCTCATGTTAAGACTACTTTCTTGAATTCTCGTAAAAATGTAAATGGGCTGATTCTTTTTTTTTTTTCCTTTTTTTCTTTTTTTCCCCGGTGGTGCTATAATAGACAGATTGCATTTTGGATTGTTTCGTTACAGTTTTATTTTCCCTTTTCAACTTTTAGAGTAGACGAGAAAAGAATGCACATGCATGTTGAGGACCAGCTGTTCATGTTCATCACCTATCAAGAACTTGCACTGTAAATGTAAAATTCAAATTATGAGTGGAAAGTAGACGTGAAAAGATGATAGCAAGTTATACAAAATGATAATACAAGAAGGAAGAGCCTACAAATACCCATGTTTATCTCATCTTCATAACCAATTTTTCCTTTTCGGTAAACACGGATGGAAAAGCTGCTTATTGGTTGCCTTTTCTGCCTTCTCACTTTGAAATGTTTATCTTCCGGGAGGATGATGGTTCATGCATCTTTTTTTCAGAACATAGGCTGAATATAAACTTAAATTCCCTGTCTGCATAAAAATATATTCTGGTCCTTATTTGAAGAGTCATCCCATGTTTTCCTCTATAATTTCAGGATGAGGCGGATAGATTGCTATAGATGAATCAGAGAATCCATTTTTTTGGCTTGCACCTAATATATGTCTTTGAAAGTTTCGTGAGTGCACCTGGTTAAGCCTATGAAGTTAAAATAGCTCTGTTCCTTTACACTATTTTTGGTAGGAGGGAGGGAGAGTAGAAAGCATGGAGAGGTTAGAAAGGAGAGAGAATGTGAAGGAGGGAAGAGAGTGTGAGTGACAATCCATTGAATTGTTTGGAATGAAGGATGGAGGGTTAGAAGTATGCAGACTTTTTATTTATTAAATTGCTATATTGCCCATTTTATTATTTTCTAACATTTTTTTAAAGGATAAATTGTCATTACACATTTCTTTTCTTTGCTCTTCCTTCTAATGCACCCAAGGAAGAATTCATTTTGGTGAGCCCAAAGTGGGACCTAACCCCTCCACTTCTCTCCCTTTCTCCATCATTCCTACCAAACAAGGGTGTACACCTTTCCCTTTGCCCCTCTCCATCCTCTCACAAATCCCTCCTACCAAACATAGTGTTACTGTTTCAATGTAGCTATATAAAGCAATCTCAACTTTCAAGCAATATATAAATATATACATATATATATATAGCAGTTTCAATTGTCAAGTCAGATATGCCATATCAAGTTACCATTTATGACATAAATATTGTATTGCTGTATATATTTATAATTAGTTGAATATCAATAGGTCCTAGTTGTATATATTTGTAATAAGTATCAATAGGATTCTTATTCTGATCAGATTTGACCAATGTAATGGCTGATTTTCAGCAGTGTAATTATTCCTATGTAACAATATAAACCTGGGACCTCTCTCAAAGAGGGCATTCAATCCAATTGACATGGTACCAGAGCCTAAAGTCTAATCTTTCTTGTGTGTTTTGAGGAACTTTGCTCTTGGAGTCCTCCTTGATTCTGGGTGGTGTTGAGTTGTTATTCTTGGTGGCTGTCAGCATCAATTTTTTTTCTCTTTCGGAATTTTTTTTGGGGGGCTTTTCGAGTATCAACACTTTCTTGGAGGGTGTGGACAAACCTTCGACAAAATCTAGTGGCTGTCTAAATTTGTTTTTGCTGATTCGAGACGTTTGTTTTTATCGTGTCAACTAGTAATATCGATTCATTTAGTGTTCTTATCGTGTCAACTAGTAATATCGATTCTTTTAGTGTTCGGTTCATTGGAAAGAATTATTCTATTTGAGAATTTCAATTTCAATTTTTTTCACCGGAAAAGAATTGTGGGGTCGTATTGATGGCAGTAGTCCTGCACCTACTAATTTTTCCAAGTTGGTCCAATGGAAGGTCAAAGATGCTCGTGTGATGTCTTGGATTCTCGGACCTGTTGATCCTCTCATTGTTCTTAAACCATATAAGGCTGCGAAAGACGTGGGAGTATTTGAAGAAGGTCTACAACCAAGATAACACCGCCAGTCATTTTTAGGTGGAACAAGATATTGTCAGTTATACTCAGGGCAATCTCTCTATCCAAGAATACTTCTATGGCTTTCAGAATTTATGGGCAGAGTACACTGACATGATTTATGCCAAAGTTCTTGCCGAGCCTCTTTCAGCTATTCAAGAAGTCCATGAGCAAAGCAAGATATACCAGTTTTTGATGAAGTTGCGATCTGAATTTGAGACTACCCATTCCAATTTGATGAATTGTGTTCCTTGTCCCTCATTGGATGTTTGTTTTGGAGAATTACTCCGTGAAGAAGAACGTCTACTCACTCAGGCTGCCTTTCCACATGAACAAATGACTCCAAATGCCATAGCTTATGTAGTTCAAGGGCAGGGAAAGGGTCGGGAAATGAGCAAAGTTCAGTGCTACAACTGCAAAGAATATGGGCATATTGCTGCAAATTGTGCGAAAAAGTCTTGCAATTATTGCAAAAAGGCCAGATATATCATCAAAGACTGTCCCATTTGTCCTCAAAATTGTCGAGCTAAGGGTCTTCATGTCACAGTTAGCTCTTTCTCTGCCAACCTACCTCTTCTTGCACAAGGAATTCCTGGACAATCTATTCTTACACCAGAAATAGTACAACAAATGATTGTATCAATCTTTTCTGCCTTAGGGCTTCAAGGTAACAACCCTGTAACATCTTCATCTTGGCTAATTGATTCTGGTGCCTCTAATCATATGCTCAATTCCTCTGCCACTCCTAGCAATGTTGAACAATATCAAGGTTCTTCCAATATTCAGGTTGTCAATGGTAGTCAATTACCAATCCATGTTGTAGGAGATATTAATGCCAAGTTTAAAGATGTATTTGTTTCACCTGAATTGTCCACTAGTCTGATTTCAGTAGGTCAGTTAGTCGATAATAATTGTGATGTTACATTTTCTCGTGATGGTTGTCTTGTGTAAGATCAACTGTCGGGGAAGATACTCGCGAAGGGGCCTAAAGTTGGGAGATTCGTTCCTCTGCATTTTTCCATTCCTAATGCCATCTCTCTAGCTTGTACTACAGTACATTGTAAGGGTGAAATATGGCATAAACGTTTGGGCCACTCTAACTTTATTGTTTTATCTCATTTAGTACAGTTTGGTTTGTTAGGTAATAAAGACCAATTTCCCTTGCAACATCTTTCCTTTGATTGCTCCACATGTAAATTGGGTAAGAGTAAATCTCTTTTCCATCACATGGATCGTGCTGAAAAATATTTTGCGACTTTTATTGATGATTATAGTAAGTATACTTGGAGTTATTTTCTTCACTCTAAATCTAAGGTATTTTCTGTTTTTCAAAAATTTAAGGCCTATGCCGAGACTCAATTTTCTTCTGATATCAAAATAATAAGATCTGATTCTGGTGGGGAATATATGTCACTTAAGTTTCAAGAACAAAAGGGCATTCTCTCTCAACATTCTTGTCCTGATACACTTGAGCAAATTAGATATGGTTCGAACTTTATTGCTTGAATCTGCTGTTTCATCTAAATTCTAGGTTGAAGCCTTGTCTACAGCAGTTTACGTAATTAATAGGCTATCCTCCCGTGTTCATAACTTTGATTCTCCTTATTATCGTCTTTATCATCAACATCCTAGCTATCTTCATATGCATACTTTTGGCCGTGTTTGTTTTGTTCATTTACCACCTTGTGAACGTCACAAACTGTTTGCTCAATCTATTAAATTTGCATTCATGGGATATAGCAATTCATACAAAAGTTATGTTTGTAATGATCCATTGTTTAATCGCTTTCGTATTTCATGTCATGTTGTTTTCTTTGAAAATCAGTATTTCTTTTCTACTCCTGTTGAGCCTTTGCCAGAAATACATCCTCTTCCAACCTTTGATGAGACTCATATTATTGAACGATTTCAACCCAGATTTGTGTATGAACGATGCCGCCCAATACTGCCCCTTCCTGAGACTGACTCGCTAGCTGACCATGTTCAACCTACTCCTTCTATAGCGGATTAGAATACTGAAATCATTCCTCGACAATCAACAATAGTCTCTCATCCTCCTGATCGGTATGGATTTTCTAATACATCTTTTCATGCTGCTTTGTCATCAATTCCAATTCCTTCATGTTATTCAGAGGCTGTTAAACATGAATGTTGGCGTGAGGTAATGGCAGAACAACTTCAAGCTCTTCAGGATAATCAAACGGGGGATGTTGTTCCTTGTCCTGCTCATGTCAAAGCCCGATTGGTTGCTCTTGGTAACAAACAAGAATATGGAGTGGACTATGAGGAGACTTTTGTTCCAATCGCCAAAATGACTTCTGTGCACACAGTTCTGTCCATTGCTGCTTCGCAAGGCTGGTCACTTCATCAAATGGATGTCAAAAATGCTTTTATACGTGGTAATCTCAAAGAAACAATTTACATTGCTCTACCACCAGGCTTGACCCCTCTTCTTCTGATGTATGTAAGTTGAGGAGATCTCTATATGGCTTGTAACAGGCTCCTCGTGCATGGTTTGAAAAGTTTTGATACATTGCTTCGATTTTCCTTTACACAACGCCAATATGACTCGTCATTGTTTCTTTGCAAGACATCTATTGGTATTGTTCTCCTTCTTGTTTATGTCGATGATATTGTTATTACTGGGATAGATTCTGCCCTTATTATTTGTCTATAGCAGCATCTTCAAACCTCATTCCATATGAAAAATATTGGGAAACTTACGTATTTTTTAGGGTTGGAAGTTTATACTGATTCTTTTGGTATCTTCCTAAATCAACATAAGTACACATAAGATTTGATTACTCTAGCAGGACTACAGGATACTTTTACTGTAGATACTCCACTTGAGGTAAATGCAAAGTATCGATGCGACGAAGGTGATCTTATTTCCGATCCTACTGTATTTCGACAGTTGGTAGGCAGTTTGAACTACTTGAGCATTACTCGACTTGATATTAGCTTTGCAGTTCAACAAGTTAGTCAGTTTATGCAACACCCACGACATCTACATTTAGCTGCTGTTCGTCGTATCATTCGGTATCTCCATGGGACTCCTAGTCGTGGCTTGTTTTTTGCTGCAGGGTCTTCTCTTCGTCTTGCTGTGTACAGTGACGTTGATTGGGCAGGATGTCCTAATACCCGTAAATCTGTCATAGGTTGGTGCATGTTCCTCAGCAATTCCTTAATCTCTTGGAAAAGCAAAAAGTAGGCTCGTGTTTCTAAGTCTTCTACTGAATCTGAATATCGTGCCATGTTTGCTACTTGTTCAGAGATCATCTAGCTTTGAGGACTGCTAGCTAAACTTGGCTTTCCTCAAACTAATCCAACTTCACTCCATGCTGATAACATAAGTGCCATTCAGATTGCTGCTAATCCCGTATTCCATGAGCGTACGAAACATATTGAAGTAGATTGCCATTCTACTAGGGAAGCTTTGGACAATCATATTATTTCTCTACCACATGTTTCCTCTGATCTACAAATAGCTGATATATTTACGAAGGCCATGACTTGGCAACGTCATTAGTTTCTTGTGGGCAAATTGATGCTTCTTGATCATCCAACATCAATTTGAGGGGGGATGTCAGTCAAATATGCCATATCAAGTTACCATTTATGACATAAATATTGTATTATAGCTGTATATATTTATAATTAGTTGAATATCAGTAGGTCCTAGCTGTATATATTTGTAATAAGTAGAGTATCAATAGGATTCTTATTCTGATCAGATTTGACTGTTGTAATGGCTGATTTTCAGCAATGTAATTATTCCTATGTATCAATATAAACTTGGGACCTCTCTCAAAGAGGCATTCAATCCAATTGACATCAATACCATAACCACCAAATCAAATAAGAACTAGTAACTAGTATTTAGATTCTAAGATATATTTAGAAAGGTAACTAATTGGCTTTCATAATAATTTTGCATGAATTCATTCGATCTGTCCTTCTGTATAGTGAACATTAGATTCTGCCTTTAGTTTTTTGACATGGAGACAACTCTCATTAAGACTTTCTGATGTGGAGTATTATCATGAAAAAATTGCCATCATCCTCCCCTTTATAGAGGATTCTTTATGGGTTTGAGGTTTAAAGGATGGTATGACCGGTTTCTCATATTGCATTATTTCCATACAGTTCGGTATTCAGAGAGATGAAGAAGTATCAAAAGGATTTCTCTAGCTGGTGTGGGGAATGCTTGCGTGAAAAGAAAGAGAGGCAACGCACATCAATTGCTGCTACTAAATGGGTAAGCCTTGGTATTATTATTTTAGTATGTCTATAGACAAGTGTTGTTAAGTTGTGAGCATGCAAGTTATATGACGTTATGAAGTCTGTCGGTACGATAAGATGAACTGCATTCCATTATGATTGTTTCGAGTTTATTAGAGCTGTAATACAATATCAATGCAATAATAGACACATACTAAACTGGGTGATCAGGAAAAGAAAGGAGGATTTAGTGCTTCCTTCCCAAAACATGAACCAACTAAAGGAGAACAATTTTATGACACACACATGCACTTATAATTAATTTCTTTCAGTATATGTATGTATATTTGTCATGCATGCCGCGTGGGTTATTGAGGAATAATTTTTAGTGTCTTTTGGAATGGAGTCAATGTATGTATGTATATTTGTTATGCGTGCATTATTTAAGGAAAATTTTTACGGTCTTTTGGAATGGAGTATAGGAGTGTACACAACTCTTTCAATTTGTAACTTTGGTGACAACAACTTCATGAAACGCCGATCCAAAAGCAATTCAGAAAGATAATTATAGTAGGTGAAAAATAATTTCCAAGAGATTTTCTTGTTTCAGTTAGAATTGCTTTACTTTAAATGGTTTACTTGTTTTCTACTATGATGGTCATAAATCTTGAAATGTTGGCTCGATGTTCATTTAGAAGTAATGTTAGCAAATCTTTTTAGTCTATAAATGAACAATAAAGATCTGTTTTGGTTGATACTTGAAAATGCTGCTCTATGCTACACCATTCCTGGACACATGCATGGCAGAGAGTATGCTGACTGCAGTTGATATTTACTTTCATGACTTCTGCAGGAATTGCTGAGGAGAGAAGGTGAATCTACGACATGACTGTATGCCTGTATGGTTTGCTTAGAAGGCTTTTGCAACATCCGTGTAGCTGTATTATTGGTCGATAGACTACCAGACTATTCCTCATGATGACACTTAAACGGAAGTGTAGTGGTAGTCTACTTATTGGGTGCTTCATCCTGATGTAGGATTTGTGTGTACATTAACTATGTCAAGGTAATTAATTGGAGAATGTTTTTGTAAAATGATGAATTAGATGTTAGTGTAAAAAAGAAAAACAGGAACCAAATTCCATGGTGTTGAGACTGTATTTAGGAAATGTTAGGGTGTTTCAAACCCCAATAATGGCCATTCTTTTTTCACCTTCATTTTTATAATTTTGACTATGTAGTTGAATTATTATTATTTTTTTTAATTTTTTCCGTTGTTTCTCGGAAGCAAATCGCTAGCAGCCTGATGGTTTTCTTTTTTTAAATGTTTTTTTATTTTTATATAATGTAGGGGTGTTCATTGAAACTATCATTAGTTCGGTTTGGTTTCATCTTTGTTTGATTTGGTTTAAGTTTTAAATTTTTCAATACTATTGGTTTGATTTGTAGTTTCAACATGGCAAATGGTTGAAACCAAATCAAACCACGACAAGTTTAAATATGAATTTATGTACATGTATGTATATATTTAATAATTAAATATATGATATTTTTTTTAATTGGCATCTATAAAATTTATTGGAAACTTTCACTGCACAAATTTAGTAGGTATCTAGTTTAATTTGACATATTTTTTCTTACCTTAACTTTCTTTGTATTGTCTTTTGCAGTTATCCTCTTTTATTTTCATATATCACAATCTTTTTGAATATAAATAAATAAATAATAATAAAATAAATATAACTGACTACCTCTAAATTTCTCCATATAACACTCCCAACCTATCCATGATTGCATGTTCAAACAATTTGCCATGATTGTCATTCTGTCATAACAGATTCTCTACCACTCGCCCCTTGGCGGCTCTCTCCATTTGTAGATCTCCCTATTCGGTAGAAATAGGCAAATAGATATTTGGCAATCCTTCGAGCGATTCAACTATGATGCCTATAACAGCTTTGTAAAGCATGAAGGTTTTCAGCATAAAAGGTTTGAGCTATGAAGGACTTGTATTCAGGCTCTCTTATAGTTCAGAGATGTTGACTATAAATCTCTAATTTTTGGAGTCAGATGTATTGATAGCGTTTATTACTGTTGAATGCATTTTTTTCTTATTTTCCTTTTTTCCTGGTATTGTAGTCAACCAATACATTTGGCTATGATAATCTTAAAATTGGAGAATTAGCTTATTATTGGAAGAATTTTATTTTCCAATTTAATCTCTTATTGTAAAAATATCTTTTTTATAATAATAGATTTATTATCTCAAAAAAAAGTTTTCAATTCTTCAAAAAACTCTCCCAAGCCTTTTTTAAAAAAATTTCCATCTTTAAGTTTTTTCTCTCTCGATATTATGCCTCTTTCTTGTATTTTTCTTTACAATTCTCTACACTAAGGCTTGTGAATTAAGAGGGTATATATAGAGCTCCAAAAATGGGTGAATCTTGGCGAATTGGTGTAATTGTGTATGTTTGTTGCCCAACTCATGCGCTATGGGCAACATAGAGGTGATGCAACTATGACACTATTACAATATTGAGGCACAGCTAACATCTTGGCTTAAGTGGATATATATAGAGCTTCAAAAGTGGTGAATATTTTCCATTAGATCAAAAAAAAAAAAAAAAGAGCTAAAATCCACCATCTAAAGAAGAAAGGCAAAGCTATGCATGTTTATTGCGCAACTATGCCATTGTTGCAATATGAGTGGTTTTGCGCAAGAGGGTGACACAGCTACTTGTAGGGGCTTTTTCACGTCTTTTGTACCATTTTGCATCGTTCTTACTCCCTACTCGCATTGGCTCGTCTTGTTGAGTCTTGACTTAATCTAAAATGTTTCAAAACTCCTATTTTCGCCACAAAATCACTTAGATTCTCAACTATTTATAAAATCTATAAAACACATTAAACTAATAAAATGCTCGAAAACATGCAAATATTTAAGCTCCAAAGGTACTTAATTTATTGGTAAATAACCTCCTCATCACAAACCCAGCTAACTGTTGGAATTTTGTCGGCCAACTATTGGGATTAATAGAGATTTTTTTTCCTTTAGTTTTTGTTAAGGTTTTAAATAATTTTGATCAAGTTTAAGTTACTTAAATATGTGTGTTTACATATAATTTAGAGTTAATTTCTTCTAATTTTCAATTATATTTAAAATTTAAGTTTTAATTTGTTTCCTCTTATCACCAGTGGTGGTGGCATAATGACAAAAGTGTCTAGTTGGAGCTTTCACTTTTATTATGTTAGAACTTGTATCCTAGGAGTAGCCGTTAATGAGAAGATATGATCGTTGTCATTCCACTTATAGTCTTAAAGATCGTTAGGCCCAAATAGTTTCCGCAGCAAAAACTGGGTAGAGAGTATGAGGGCACCACCGATTTCTCTTTTTTTATCTAAAAAAATTTATTTCTCATCCAAATTCTCCTTTTGAATTTTGCCTATAAACTAGTAAAAATTGTCCATTATATCCTTGAAAAATGATGCATGTGACTAGCATGACTATTTCTATCCAATATTTTGATAGGTATCAAAAGAATGGAGCAAATTTTAACCGTTTTATAAATTTAGATATCTAATTAAGGATGACAACGAGTTAGGTTCGGAGCGTGTATGAATACGATTTTTCAAAAACTTTACTTAATACACTAATATATCAGTACAAATATTTACATTAGAAAACTGTTCAAAAAATACATAAAGTCTGAGCTATATTTATAACCAAAATATTTTATCTAGCCACGTGGTCCGGCCATGTGTACACTACACAGCTATAATTTGGTTAGCTCACTAATTTATTTTTTCTTTTCCCTTACTTACAATAGGACAATACTTACTAAGCTCTTTGTATAAATATAGTGGTAGTTGGATGCTAATAAATATTTTTAATTCAAATTAGTAAAATATGAATCATGTACACTAAAATATAGATACGGTACATTTTTTTAGCACACACCTATTAGAGCAAAAAAAAAAAAAAATTAAGTGCCAAATTTAGCATTGACATTGGCATTTGCACTGGAAAAGCTCTAAGTTATATATGTGATTATACTAGTTTTTTTAATTACTTTCTTTGGATAACATTATAAATCTGATTAAGTATTCATGGTATCAAGTTATGTTTACAACAAATCAAGATTCTTTCCTAACATAACCGGTTCATCGAGCAAACGACCTAGAAAGAATCAAGTATTTGATGTGCCAAAGGTTATATACAATGAATCAAGACACACCACTTAACGAGGAAGGTATTAAGATTGATTATAACACAAATACTTGTTAATGTGGTCAATTATTTATAACACCATCTTAAGTCTAAACAAATCAAGATTCCTTCTTAGCACATTTGGTTCTCCAAGTAAATGGCTAAGAGAGACTCAAGCATTTGGTGTGCCAAAAGTTACTAATCATAAATGAAGGCCTAGCACTAACAAGGATGTATTAAGATTAATTAAGAAAGTAAATACAACACATATTATAACAATGATTTTGAGAATATAATATTAAATTCTATTTAGAGTTTTAGAATATATCTATTCTTCCCCAAAAAATTCATCCTTTCACCTTAGTAAGATGCAAATTACGTATAATAAGTACGAAAATTAGAACTCTCCTAAAGGTCTGTCAAGGCGAACGACCGATTGAATATAACCTCAGAAGTGATTAAAACATTAGGTTTTGAGCACCATATCCATACAAACCAGTTCATTGATATGATGTCTAAGGGCATCCCCCTAATTAGCCAATTTGAGAGTACATGTAAATCTTTTTATTTGGTTAGTCACACTTATATCTTGTTTACCCAACATAAACACTATATTCTACCTTTTGTTCTAAGTATTGATTAGAGTAAGGGACATTAGAAGGGATTTGAAAGAGAAAAACTTAGGTTGGACATTGAAGATAAATGTAGGGGAGAAATATAAAAGAAGAAGAAATGGAGAAACTATAGAAAGAAAGAAAGTAGAGTTTGATTCATTAGACTTAGAAATTATGAAGAGATGAGTATTCGTCAAAAAAGAAATAAATAATAAAAAGAAGAAAAATAAAATAAATTATGAAATGTATGAATCATCTCTATGAAATACTGAGAAAGTGTCTCTATGTCCATGAATAACTCTAAGTACATAAAGTGGTTAAAATGAAGAAAATACTCAAAATAATGAAATTTAGCCTATGATTTTAATAAACCTAAGAGTTAGGAGAGGTTGATCATTAAAATCAAAAGAAGTCTCGACTTTATGAGATACTTAGAACCATTTGATATAAGTTATTCTTTCTTTCTTGAACCAATACTTACGGCCATGTTACAACTGCCATAATGGTCTTTTGATCAGAGGTAATACTTTCAGCTTTAATGGAGATGGTACTTAAGGGGGAGCATATGATATAGTACAATTATTAGGTATCAAGTGGTATTCTTTGTAAATTCTGATAATGCTACTTTTAAAAACATGTTTAGAGTTAATAACTACTGGTATTGGTTATTACACACTCATATAAGTATAATTATTTAAAGAATTTGTTAGCTTCGAAATAGTTCATAAATTGATATAATATTTGTTTGAGGGAAGGCTTATGCATTCGTGTGATTCTCGGAGATTTAAAGCTGGAAGTTAGTTGAGTACAGTCAAATTAAGATAAGTTTGATTTTGTTTGCTCGAGGGCTAGCAAAGTTCAAGTGTGGGGGGAATTTGATATGTTTTAATTTTGTCTATATTTTATATTATTTGTCTACATGGTTTTGTTAGATTTCATGATATTTTCAGGATACTTATATTACTTTTTGTGTTTTAAGTGAATTTTGAAAAAAATGAGCAAAATAGAATAGGAACAGGTCAAAATAGAGCAAGAAGTGAAGAAATATGCAAACTGGTAGAACCATAGGGCTAGAGTTATGACATTGGTCCTTCGGATCTATGGCTTCTAGCTTTTAGAATATTGGATAAAAGAAGAGAAGAAAAAAGGAGAAAATTGGAAACTCACATTGGCACTGCAACGCTAAAGCTTGTGCACTGCGACACATGTTCCCTAGATGATTATAGTGTTAAAAAGCCAAATATTGATAACGGAGCACCAATTCTTATGCATCACGATGTCTTAGAAGTAGAAAGTCGGCGTATTTAGGTTTTTAAACCGAGAAATTTAATTAAATATGCTTCAAACAAGGGCAATTTACAAGCATATGACCCAATAATTGTTCAAAAAATATGACTATACCCTTTTGAAATAACTTAATTACCCTTGATTTGTTCTATTAAGTGCTTCAGATCTAGAAATTTCACTCTCACTCTTTCTTTTTCTTCTAGGCTTTCTCAATCTATAATCCTCAACTTTCCCTTTCTTTTCTTCTGAAAAGATAAACTAAATCGATATTTATAGAAACTCATATAAAGGTACTGAACATCAAAAAAAAAAAGAAAAGAAAAAAAGGCGTCTCTACAAGGTTCATTGTAAACCCAAAGAACAAAGAGGGAATCTTTAAATGGGTAAGCAATTTTTATGTTTTAATATTATGGGTATTATTTAAAATAATTTATGCATGAATATTTATGTGTTTTGAGGTTGCTTTGCGTCAAAAAATTGAATTTAGGTAAATTTTTGAGAAATTCCTCCAACTTTAGGTAAAACCCGCGACGATTAACTAATTTTTCAATGTAATTCGATTAGTTTTTGCAGAAAACAAAATTTAATTGAAAACTTTAATGAATTTCGATGACTATACATAGAATTTTTTACAAATTGATATATATCAAATTTCGATAAAATTTCGATGACGATTCAATATATATCGAATTTCGATATTTTTTGATAGTATTTTGATGGTAATTTGACGTAGATGAAATTTATATTTTCTTTGAAATACTTTGATAGGCTTCGAGTTGTCATTGAAAATTTTGTTTGATATTATTTGATATAAGTCCAATGGAGATCAATTTTTTTAGAATTTTGTTTTTTTCCCCTCATATTTTGATTTACTTATCTCTTAAATTCATATTTTTACCTATTGCAGATTACTCACGTATCAATATCATATTGATGTATGATGGGAATTGAAAATATAATGAGGAGAAAGATTATTAGCTTTTTAATGGAAAAAAAGTAAGGACATGGACATTTCAAAGAATATTAGTTATGCAAGTCTTGTGGACTATTTATATAAGGTTATTAGTGCTGAGAAAAGTCATTTTGATTTAGAACTCAGTTTTTTATAAGATGGATAGTGTTGTGCTTCCACCGATAATCCTTACAAATGATGCCAATGTCCAACTTTGGCTTGATAAGTATTCTATTTCCATTCAGCACCGTATACCTTTGTGTGTAATCATGATAGAAAGTTATTGTCCAAATGTTGTGACCAATAGGTACAGTCAAATGAAATCATGTGTGCCTGAAACAGCGAAGGAGGAAAATGAAGATCGTCACACTAAAGCTCAGCTATATGAGCCGAGTCCATGTCATCTGGTAGAACCCACTAATAGTCAGCAATTTATACTCTAACAAATAATTATAGTGACATATATGAGCAGTTGAATGACTAAGGGAAGATGTCATGCATCAAGGAGAGGCAATGGCTTTTTATGGTGAAAAAATGAGCTTCAACTCTGATAAGGATCATTCGATGTCAGATAATGCTTGTAATAATAATAATTATGATATTATGTCTCAGTTGATGCGTAGAGAAAAGATTAGTATTGGACGTGGGAAATAGAAATTACAAGTTGTCATACTAGAATGAGTAGAGACAAGTGAAGCAACTAAGACACCTAGTACTTCAAGCAGTCATGTCCAAAAAGTCAGAATATTAAAACATGAGCGAAAATGGAGCAATCCAATATTCGTGATGAAGATGTGCCAGAGAGTGAGAATACTATAGTTGACTCCAGTTTTCCTTCATAACTTGGTGCTAGTATGGGAATGACAAAGGTGGGTCAGTTATTTGATAATAAACTTGAATTGAAGACGAAGGTGCATTTACTTACGATACAAAAAAATTTTGAATTCAAGGTTAAAAAGTGGGGGGAAAGATATATGGTATGTAACCTATATAGATGATAAATATTGTTGGCGCTTGAAAGGTAGAAAGTTAGAGAAGTTAGATATGTTTAAGATACGTAACTATATCTCTACTCACAAATGTCAATTAGTAGTAAAGTACAAGGACAACTGCCAAGCGGCACCATGGTTTGTTGGATAATGAATCAAGAGAAAATACATTGATAATAAACCTAATTATCTGCCTCATCAAATAATGGAAGATTTTCATATTAAATATGGTATTAATATGAATTATACTAAGAGGCTTAGAGGTGTAGGGAAAAGGCCCTTACTTATGTTAGAGGGAAACCCGAAGTATCTTATCAGCGGTTGCCATTATTTTTGTATATGTTGGAGAAAAAGAATCAAGGAATAGTTACTCATTTGGAGACTGATGATGTAGGTCATTTTAAATACTTTTTCTTCTTTTTAGGGGTGTGCATTAGAGGATTTAAAGCCACATGTCATCTGATATTTTGTGTGGATGGGACCTTCATCAATAATAAGATTGGAGGGATAATATTATGTACTATTGCTCTAGATGCTAACATTCAGTTATATTCAGCAGCTATTGCTATCATAGATTCAGAGAATAACGATCTTAGACGTGTTTTATGCTGAAACTAAGAGAAACCATAGGATATGTTCAGAATTTGGTATTTGTATTTGATAGACGTGCAAGGATTACGAATGCCTTGTCTGCGTTATTCTCGAAAGCACATCATAGAGTGTGCATATATCATATTAGCATGAATATCATGGCTAAGTTTAAAATTGATCATTGTTATGAAGAATATTTCTTGGCAGTAAAATCTTACCGGATGATTGATTTCAATCATTAAAGGTCAAGGACCCCACCATTGCACAGTATTTAGAAGAAATTGCTGTCGAGAAATAGAGTCAGACGTCCTTTCCTAGAATTCAGTACAATATAATGATAAGTAACTATACTGAAAGTATGAATAGTAAAACCAAATAAGGCACGAAAATGACCTATTACAAGTTTAGCAGAGTTTATCAAATTCATGCTACAAACTTGATACTAAGAATAAAGGGGAAAGGCAAAGAAGTGTGATGGTCCTCTAGCAATGGACATAAAAAATTATTTGAGAGAGGTGTCTGAAAAAGCCAAAATAATAATAGTTCATCCACTCAATAGTTTCAAGTTTTATGTACAAAATGGTGAAATTAATCTAGTAACAAAAATATGTATGTGTAGAGAATTTGACCTAATTCAACTGCCTTGTGCCCATACATTGGTTGCTACCTGTGAGTGAAACATAAACCCCTACACCTTATGTTCTAGGTTTTATACGACAGAGGCTAGTTGAACTTATATGCTGAAACAAAATATCCATTGGGACAAGAAGATAACTGGTTTGTAATAGATGATATTAAGCATCGATGGGTCAAACCTCCACCATATAAGCCTAAGCTAGGTCGTCGAAAAACTAAAAGAAGACTGTTGAAAGGTTGAAAGGACAAAATGCAATGTCAGTGCAGTCGATGCAGAGGATGCAGACATAATAGAGCAAGTTGTAAACACATGAAACCCGCATCCTCAACTACAAATGCGTCTACCTTAACGGCTGTGTAATAACCCAATAAAATGTTTGAAAGAAATAAAAATAAAATCTAGTAACATTACAATATGCTTTAATAACTCTACATACAGATGATAGGATTCTTGTATGTTTAGGGAAAGTAACATACACTCTACTTCTATTTCTTCCCATCAACCATAAAATGAATAAACTCATGAGATAAATTTAGATGCGTCTCCTTAATTTTCATAAGTATATGATGTTCATAGGCATATGCTTGTGGAGTGTACTATGTACAACATGTGCTTTTGAAATTTATAGAGATACATCTTAATCAATATTATAGGTTTATCCATCTTATGGTTAATGGCAAGAAAGAAAAGTAGAGTGTACGTCCCTTTACTTGAATATGCAAGAATATCCTCATCTGTAAATAGGGTAATTAAATCATATTGTAATGTTTCTAGAATATTGTAATGCTTGTTTTCATAACAGGTACTAGTTGTTATATTTGTCGGCATCGAATTAGATATCGAATTGTATTGAATAAGGTCAATGTACGAATGTTCAATTGGTTTCTATCTTGTTTGATGTTCTTGTATTATCATCGAAACGACATCGAAATCATGTCAAAATGTATCGAATGTTATATGGTAAACATACTACGGAGTTTAGTATGATTAAATTTCATTGAATATATAATCGAAATACATCGAAATAAATGCATTAAAGCCACATCGAGTTGCATCGAATAATATCGAAGTATGAATATTCAATTAGTTTTCGTCTTGTTCAATGTACTTGTGTTGTCATCGAAACGATATCAAAATCATGTCGATATACACTGAACATAGTACAGAGTTTATTATGATTGAATTCTATCGAATATATACTTGAAATGTATCGAAATAAATGCATCGAAGCCATATCAAGTTGTATCGAATAATATCGAAGTATGAATGTTCAATTAGTTTTCGTCTTATTCAATATGCTTGTTTTGTCATTGAAAGGACATCAAAATCATGTCGAAATGCATCGAATGTCATGCATTGAACATACTACAGACTTTACTACAATCGAATTCCATCGAATATATAATTTAAATGCATCAAAATGCACCGAATTTAGTCGAAATCCATTGAAATATTCGACTATGACTGTATACGATAAATAGTTTTCCGACCAACTGATTAATTACATTAACTCGAAGAGAATAATTACTATTAATTTTATAAATCCATATACAAAAGTAGTTTAAAATATGTAGAATATCATTCAAGATTCTAATTTATGATACCATAAATTTACATATAATTTCTCTCTGAAAAATTTCATCTTCTTATCTATAACTGAGTCAATAGGTTGGATAGCAAGAAGACACTCCAAATGCTTGATAACGTATACTCCACAATCCCCACCGTATATTATAAATAGATATAAAATTAGCTTAAAATGAAAATTTATTCAAATATGAATATAACATTATTATGTTTTCTTTTTTTTTTTTTTTTACTTTGTGGCATGACATCGAGGCCAAATCTTCGGAAAAAAAAAAAAGGGTGAGCCTTATTTTGTGGGTCGAGATGCAATTCTAGATAGTGATCAAATCCATCAGCCTAAAGAATGAGATATGGCAACATCGCGTACCATGGTCTGATAGCCTCTTCAAAGTTCTTCTCAATAACTACAGTGGCATCCCAATCATACACAATGATCATCCACAAACTCAAATAGATTTGTAATAAACTCAATGATTGTTATTAATATACACTGACGAGTACAATAGGTCACATTGTGCCCATAGCCTTTTACACCTATTCACATCACCAATCATGTATATACAAAGCAATCATAAAAAATGAAGCTATTATTGGAACTAGTACTTCTTAACGCCTCTTAATAATCTCTCATAAATTGGTTAAAATTAGAGTCTACAATTGATATTTTTTTCCTTATATATTTTGGGAAAAAACCATAATCATTCTCAAATTAGGAGGAGGGCGGCATCAATATGCTACAAAATAAAAATAAAAATTAATTAGTAAGAATATATATATGAGTATAAGTTAAAAAAAATACACATTTATATAGTAGGTAGATAAGCTTATATTGTCATTAAGCCATATGCTAATGGACTTTAACTTCACAAACTAGGAGATGCTATATCACACACCCTAATATCAATGATCATGTCATTGTTTATTAATCCTCTAAGCCATTTGGAAAATGTCATGTACTATGACAGATCATATGGACGAAGTGGTTTGAGGACACAAGGATCATTAACCTTAAATTTCTTCCCTGATGGATCTATGAAGTCCCTATATTTGACATTCCTAAGCCGCCTCCTCTTGTATTTCTTCTTAACTGACTCTGATAGTTCAAAAATCTTGATTGGCGATATTAAATCAGTTGTTGTCTCATCTCGAGAAAGAGTGTGATAAACTTGTAAAGTAGTCGATGAAGCACTCCTATAAGAATCAACCATAATATTTTCATTTGATTCCATTATCTCAGGGTCATCTTTCTTTTTAACCAAAGTAATCAACAACTTCTTCATCTCCCCATATTGTTGTTTAATCTCTACCTTGTTTTTCTTAATTTCTAACCGAGTCGCCCTTAGCTTATCAACATCGGCCTGTAATTTTTTTCAAACTAGAAATTGAGGTCTCTAACTCTAGATTTGTATCTCCAACCTCTGGCTCATGAGAGAGAAAAATATCGGTCGTCTTCGTCGTCTCATTAGCAACTTTGCCTCTTTTAGATGCTCCTCATTTGTATCCAACTCATCTAGATCTCCAACTGATTCATCAGTTCCATGACCAACTCTAAGACCGTGTATAGAAGTCATAATGTTATCATGGAAATCCTTTTCCTTTACTTGGAAATTCAAAACAATTTTAACAATAACCTACAGAAAATAAATCAAACAAGTTCATCAAAAAATTTAATTGAGTACAAAAAATTTTTAAAAAAAACATATTAAAGAAAAAAAATTCATGAAATATTTTCAAATTTTAAAAAATTATAAATTGCAAAAGAACACTTACTTGCTTTCGATTAAAGATCTCTCCTATATCAGATGTACTAGGTATCTTGTTGGACATCCAATATAATATTTTTAGGAATTTCATACTAAGGTTAGTAGTTTATATTGTGCCCAATATAGATACTACCTCATATGCCCAATACTGCAAGGCTATGCTAAACCCATATACTGTGTACTTACATTTCACAAGCTTCTTCTTTTCTGCCACTACCTTTAAGTACTACTTTCTGTAATGATATATATCATTCTTAAAACCAGCCATAGTCTTGGAAGAATTCCCTTTATTCTCAATGTATGATAGAATATCTAAATCTATTTTCTTAGTAGACTCTCATGCAAGTAACAAGCTATCTACCAAATAGCATAGGCCTAACTTCCATACATCTTCGATGTTCCCATAGTTGAGGAATGTAGCCTCTAACTCTTCACTTCTGACAATTTTCAAATCATTCATGTATTTATCCACAAGTCTCCTACTTCCACTCATGGTCTTCAACTTAGGAATATCTAGGTATTTTCTAAAAATTAACCCCGTAGTAAGAGCAAACTCACAAAGTCCAAATATAACGTGTTTGCCATTGATATCAAAATGGATCTCCCTCGTATCATTTGGAGACTCAACCTTCCTAAATAAAAACTGATGAATAAGCACCTCAGAAAACTATAGCAGAGGTGTCTCAAAAAACTGTCTAAAAGGACATTTTTTGACCCTTTCTATCAAGTCCAATGCCTTAAAATGTTCCTTAATTTTTGGTACAATCGAGCGACCACAAAATGTAACCCTCTCAATGTAATGTTGCTCAAAAGGTATAATTACCTTCAACATTTGAAATAGTACAAAAATCTAACTAGCTTTGCCATCGAATAACATCGAATATAATATAATTACATAGCGTACTATAGCTATTGGGAAATATCGTCGAACGACCATTGAAACCAAGTCAAAAACAATCAAATATAATCAAAAACAATCAAAATAGCATTTAATAATAGTCACATACACACGACAGTGAAAAAAATTGAAAAATTATCGAATTACATAGAAAACAATCGAAGTCACTATACACAGGAAAAATAATCGACGAACCATCGAAATGGCATCAAAAACCATCCGCATGTAAAAAGATCAAATTAAATGTATCGAATTATTCCCATTTGACAGATGTTTCAAATTAGTATCAAATACAATCGAATATAATCAAATTATATCCATTTAACATATGCATCGAATTAGTGTCGAATACAATCGAATATAATCAAATTATACACATGTATCAAATGTATCGAATTACTGTCGAATACAATCGAATATAATCAAATTATCTCCTATACAAAGTGCATCGAAAGTTTATCGAATACAATC
Organism: Parasponia andersonii; assembly: GCA_002914805.1. Classification (NCBI taxonomy): domain Eukaryota; kingdom Viridiplantae; phylum Streptophyta; class Magnoliopsida; order Rosales; family Cannabaceae; genus Trema; species Trema andersonii. The sequence continues at coordinate 480,132 of JXTB01000296.1, forward strand.
AAACAATATCAAATTATCTAAAAATATTGAAGACATCGGATTCAAATTAAATGAAATCGAAATCCATCAAATTAAATTATACATACATCCAAATATAATTATATATTATCGAAAAATATCGAAATTAATTGCAGGCTTTTCAAATGCCCATTTATTGAATCTAATCGAATTTTTAGCTAATACAAACCATTGAATATTCATCGAAACATATAGAAATTAATCGAAATCAGATTGAAAATGCAATCGAGTGGGATCAGATTGAAACCTATTAATCAGTTCAGTTTTAATTTCGCATTTAAATCATTAATTTTGAGTTATAGATTCTATACATTATCTACACAAAGCAAACTCTAAATTCTAATGAGTTCAAAAATGAGAAAAAATCGAAATATACCTCGACTTTGCTATGTTACAAGCATAATTGTTGACTAAGTGAGAGAAAGAAAGACTGTCGGAGAGCAAGTGAGCAAGAGAAATTGTTCTTTATTTTCTCTTTTTCTTATAATTTTTTTTTAAACGAAACTTTTAAAGATAGTTTGGTCAAAGAATCATATTTTTTGAACAATTAGCACTTGGGTCATATGCTTATAAATAACTTTCTTTGGGACGTATTTAATGAAATTTCTCTTTAAATCTAATTGGACTCTAATTGCGTTCGGGTTTAGCCTTGTAAGCCCCATATGGCTCTCATATGCATTGTAAAAAATTTACCACTAAGATTATTTTGAAATTCAGAATTTTTCAGTAAATGAGAATTCGTTTCTTTTAATTTATAAATGAATCGTAATGTGTCCTCCCATCGTATCAAAATTAATAAACATAAACGTGAAAAAATCAACTTAAATGAATGCTCCTTGTGCAACTCTCACTCGTTGCCTCTGAATCTCTCTTTAGTGCAACTATTTCTGTTGAAAACTCACCTCGTTTCCTACTTTTTTCTTCCTCTTTTTTCCTCAGCAACCAAACGAAGGTCTACTTTTACCTTCCAATAGAACTTTGCTTGGCTTCGTGGTTCATAGCTATTTGCTATTGACTCAAATGAGTGAGGCCAATGACTTTGTCCCTGAAAACGAGACCCTAAGAGAGAACGACCCAGACACAGACCCAGACCCAGACCCAGACCCAGACCCAAACCCAAAGCGCGCAAGCGAATCCGAGGACCCTGATTCGGTTGCTAAGAAATCCAAGACCGGAAATGGTTCGAACCCACAAGCCGGTTTGGACGAATTTGGCTCTGTGGAGGTTAAACCGGTTGTAAGGGAAGTGGGTTTTGAAATTGAAGCTGATGCGGCTGAGGATAAGGGGTCTAGGCATTCTATGGAGGACGCTTCGGTTGTGCTCTTGGACGCCGCCATGGATTATCCCGGAAATTTGAGGTTCAATGTTCTAATCTTTGCTCATAATACTTGTTATTATACTTGCACTGTATCGTACTTAAGATTCTGCTATAGAGGCATTTTGCTACAACTACTGATTTTTGGACCATTTCTGATGAAGTTTTCTTAATGTATGCTTGGATATACTTGTTCAGATTCAATTGTGGGATTCTGTAAATCCTTATATTTGATTTGAATGTCTTTTTGCCTTGTCAGATGTGCACATTTTGCAATATATGATGGACATGGAGGCCGGTTAGCTGCGGATTTCGCGCAGAAGAATTTACATGGGAATGTTCTCTCAGCTGGGTTACCACGTGAGTTGGTGTGTTTTGCTTGGTCTATTTTAATGCAATATTTGTTTAGTAAGGGACTTGGAATTGGGAAGGAAGAAAAAAGGAACAGAGTTGGTCAATTAAGTATAACTATCTTGTTTTAGTACTATGCTGAATGGGATTCAAATATGCTAGTTCAGAAGCGTTATGGACTGGATTTCAAGTCTTGAACCAGTATTAGGAGCTGAAAGATAAATAGCTGAAAAAAAAAAAATTGCATGTTTCATTGAATAAATTGAAGTTGTCTTGAAAAGCTACGGTTATATGTTCTCTTTGTGCTAAATAAATAGCAAAATTTGGTTAATGTGCTTGAATGCTTAAATTTGCACAAAAATTCAGTGATTGACAATTTAATTTCTCCTACCAGTTAGACCCTTCATCCCATCTATTTCTCAAAAGACTCCAAATTAAAATAATTACATAAATAAATAAAATAAAATTGGGGTTAATAATTGCTGGAAATCGGTGAATGGGGCTATTTTATAACTTGATTTTTTCTTGTTCAGAAACTTCTATGTTGGCTGGGAATTCTTGTTATTTGACTTAGTGTATTTCAACTTTACTGGTTTGCGTTAATACTGTCATATTTTCGTATTGCAGTTGGATATAAAAGTGGCTAAAAGAGCCATTCTTGATGGTATGACTTACTTTGCATCTCTCCCCCATTTCTTAATCAAACAAAAATTTCATTCTGTTAGGGACTTTTGCCTTGTTTCCCACAAGGTTATTTTCTAACTCTTTTCTCCGCTCAATTTAGGTTTCCGAAAAACAGATGAGTCTCTTCTTCAAGAAAGTGCTGCAGGTACAGATTTATGCCTTAAATTTTACTCTTGAACGCCCTTTGTCACCAATTAAATTATGGTGTTGTTTTGATTTGCAGCCTTCTAGTTTTATCCTCATTCTTAACTTAATTTTTGTTTCCTAAAATGTTTCTAAAGGAATGCATTGGTATGTGAAGTGAATATTTTGTAGAATGTACAGAAGTTGTTTTGACTTATGAGATAAAAGTGCTTCACAATTATTGCCTTTTTCCCGGTTTCTGGCAATGGGAGTTCAGATTGGAATGATATGTCCAAACAGAGAAGAAACGGAGTTCTATTGTGCTTTTGATATAAAATAGAAGCATATAATCATTAGTTTCAATCCTCTGCAGACTGACCATCAAACAAATGTCACCAGTTTTGGAGCACATTCTTGTTCCAAAATTTCTATAAAATAAAAGTGTCTAGTTGCAAGCAGTGGATAATTTAGCTGAATAATGGTTTTAATATTATGGATCAAATAAACTTGTTAACTTTGCATCTTGTTCATTTTTTAAACACAACATTGGTCTTCAGCTAATATTGCTAAGCACCACAATATTGGTCCTCTTTGGGCTTAGGTAGCAAAAGAATTCAAGGACAAAAAGTTTTTGTCTCTTATCGAATATCTGTATATATAGAGGTCTTCAGCATGCTAATTCTTGTTTTCTTGGGCAGCACAAAAAGGCAACATTTATTTGATAGGAAATAGAAACGGATATGCTGTTAATAGAACTACAGAAAAGGCTTGTTATTAATTGTACTTTCTCTCTTGTTCTTTGTATTTTCTCTTCTCTCCTTTTTACTCGGAGTTCTATGGAATAACTTCAATGGTTAGAAAAATTCTTATGCTCCAGTTGAGGATTTCCTTCTTATATTTTTAACAGGGGGATGGCAGGATGGTGCTACCGCTGTATGTGTTTGGGTAGTAGGCAAAACAGTAAGTTGCGGGTGTTATCACTTTCAAATGCATTCAACTAATGAATCAAGCATCAAGATATATTAATTCAGAAGTTGTTCAACACATTTTTTATTATACTAAAAAAAATTATGATGCATTAGGCATTACAAGAAGTTCATTGATCTTGGGTCCCTGAGATGAAATTATTTCCCCATGTTTGCTTGCACCTTTCTAGCGGATGGCTACTGGTATTGCAGTAGATTTTGCTTAAAATATAATTAACTTCTGTTATTTTTTTTCTTCAGGGGTATATACATAATATACCAGATTCATTTTCTTTAGTATAGAGACTGTTTTTAAGATCAGCATATTCAAGTTCTGTTGCTCTATGTTCCTAGGTTTTTGTTGCTAACATAGGAGACGCAAAGGCAGTGGTAGCACGATCATCTACTTCAGATGGAGTGCAGAATGATTGTAATGGAGCTAGCCCTCTGAGGGCCATTGTCCTGACAAGAGAACACAAAGCCATCTATCCACAAGAGCGCACTCGAATTCAGAAGGTAACAGTTATATATAGTTAAAACTTAAAACAAATATAANAAACAAAAAAGAAAAACAAGTTAACTGAAATAAAGAGTAGAGTTTACTACGATAAATTCAGCACCCTCTTTGTGCCTAGTATTTTACAAGATGCTTAGCATGGTTATGTTTTGGTAACTGCTTCCATCAAAGTTTATAATTTGAAGTATTTATGGAATTTCTTTACATATTATCCTTTGGTGTTTATTGCATTTTTTTTCCCCAAACAATGATAGAACAAAAGGAAATGATAACATGATTAGCTATAGTTTTATGACTTAACCACATTCGTGCTATAAATTCCATAAATTTTGTCATAAAGAAAGAAATATAACTTGATTGGTGGAGCAGTAAGGAAAGTGTCTTGAGCGTGATCCAACCTACGAAGCTAAGTTTACAAGTCCAAAACATGAGCCAACTGCACTTGTTATCCGTTCTATACTTCGTTTCAGAGCGCTTACAGACTTGAGCTAACCCCAAGTGGCATATTTCATTTCGGAATTGTCACCGAGTTTTATTGTATACAAGTTGCTCCTTTTTTTCTTTTTTCCTTTTCTATTTCCATGTCATATATGCTTCAAAGTTGTGAGAAGTAATACAGAAAATTTTCAGGACCAAGCATTTTTTGTTCAGGTAGTTGGTTGTCATGCTTTGTTGACTTGATTTGGTATTCAATTAACTTTGTTTTCTTTGAGATCTGGATTTTCCAGATCCTTTTATCTTTTGAAAAACAAGTTGATTATGTCAAAGACTAAAAAACTCTGCACTAAAGGTCAATGGGTAACTTGAGACTCTGGAAAATAAGGACAATGTTTGTGATATGGTTTATTTCCAATTCAACTTTTGAAAATTGATCTGCTTTTAACGAGAAAAAAACTTGCTTGTTTTCAGGCCGGTGGTATTGTGAGCTCAAATGGACGATTACAAGGCCGCCTTGAAGTCTCTAGGGCCTTTGGAGATCGGCAGTTCAAAAAGGTTTGAATTCCATAGCATCAGGACATTTATGCATAGCTTTTATTGTGGAAAAGACTTTCCATAGACCATGCTTTTTCTTATTGAAATTACTACTCATATGCCAATTCGAAATAGTGGGGACCAAAACTGTCTTTATCTATCTTTTTTAGTGGGGGCAGAGGGATTTAAAGTAAGAGTTATAATCTTTCTGTCTTTTAATGTGCTAATTTTTTCGTCTTTAATGATACTTCTATTTCTGTTCAAACTTAAGATAGAAGCTGCAACTAAATGCTCCAAGGTAGGACATAAGAAATCCAAATGAGACGCTAATATGAAGGCATGTTTATATTTTCTACGAAATCTTCGAAATTGACTTTCTGCATTCTTAATGGGACACATTTCCTTCTTTCTCCGTACATTTCATAGTTATGGACAAGAAAATGTGTATGCATACTTTTTCTTCCCTCTATAAAATTTCTTATAATCATGTTTTTAATTTTTTTCCTCTTATAAGAAACAATATTTGGATTATCAGATAATATAATACAAAGAAAGTGCATAAGATATCCACACAGAAAACAAATTACAAAAGAGGACTCCAATCCCTAACCATAACAGAAAAAGAAAAGCTATTAAAATACTTTACATCATGTAACCAAGTTCCTACCCAAAATCTAACCCTATCCCACAATAATTCCAGACATTCTTCCACTTCCTCGACAAAGAATTCTGTCAGCTATAACCGCCACCTTCCAAGGAACTCTTCCTCTTTGATTAACCTGAAGACTTTGCCCAATTGCTAACAAATCCTGACATGACCTAGGAAAAGGAACCTCCCAGCTCCTTCCGAACTCCATCAGAATATTACACCATAATCTTATAGAAAACTCACAATGTAGAAATGAATGATTTAAATATTCATCATCCTTTTTGCATATGACAAACCAACCTGGGGATAATGACTGATATGATCTTCTTTTCCATACCACATCATGAATGTTCAACTTATCCAAAGCTACTACCCAAGTGAACGCCTTCATTTTTTATTGGTATGTTCAACTTATAATCAATTTTTCTGTCTCTGAGGACTTCATAAAATGCAGGTGGGTGTCTCTGCTACCCCAGATATTCATTCTTTTGACCTTACAGAGAGAGACCACTTCATCATTCTTGGTTGTGATGGGCTCTGGGGGGTATGCTTCTTGATTACTTGGGTTATATCCTGTAGGCATTTTCTAGTAGGGCTTGGCATTTGTATAGAAAAGTAATTTTAACTTTAAAGTGGATCATCTTTGATTTCCTCCTCCGTTCATTATTTTCAGGTTTTTGGACCAAGTGATGCTGTTGAGTTTGTTCAGAAATTATTGAAGGTTAGAGGATGGATAATTCTTCATCATAATATGGATAAATTACTCTCAACCTTTCAGAAAGGGGCTTTTGGGGTGGAGTAGAACCCAAATACATGTTCTTTCTATTCACTCAAGTTTTGAACTTTAACTAATGGCATCATGGTTTTCATTAAATATATTTTTGTGTTCTCTTCTAGGATACTTTTCTTTTATCTCTTTCATGGTTTTAAATGTAAGTGCGAAAGGAGCTAGTGATTCTTTCATAGAATCCAGAATCTAGAATTTATCAAATAATTGTTTAATTCTGTTAAAAAGTAGTTGCATCATTAATCCAATTAATATATCATCAGATTTATTTTGTTCTTTTGAATCAGTTAAACACTGATATTTTGCCATCAATGTTTTTAACTTGCAACATAGGAACCACTATGCCCGACTGTCACTATTATGGTGTTCTGGGAACATAAAGAGAGGCTGGAACATCATAACTTGTACTCCCTTAAGATTTGTCATCATAATTATCTGCTGTGTTTTTCCCTTCTAGGGAATTGAGGAGAATTGTTTCCAAGCAATGCTGATCGGGGAAATACAACTAGCTAATCGTTGATTCATTTTCATTTTTATTTGTCTAGTTTATTAAATCTAATTCTTAATGTTGATCATCTGGATGATTTGATTTCTTGAAAAAAAAAGTCTTACATTGTTTAACAGGAGGGATTACCTGTTGCAACAGTTAGCCGTCGTCTTGTTAGAGAAGCTGTGCGTGAGCGCCGCTGCAAAGATAACTGCACTGCAATCCTAATCGTTTTCAAGCACAAGTAATTCCTGGTGCCAAATCCTTCGACAAGTATCTTGATGCTAGTTGAAGATGATGAGATTTCAATTCCCCTTGTTCCAGTATCGTATAAACTCAACGTTCTGTTGTATTTTTAGGTAGTAAGAACCACAAACTCAATTCTGGCCAAATTATCTAGTACTGTGGTTAGTTTATAGTGCTTGGGCAGAATTAGCAAGTTTGAAGCTGATATCTCTGAAAGATATAACACCAAGATTTTTTTGTATCTTTGTTGCTTACTGTACAACAGTTGCAAGAAAATTTTAAGAAATTAGGGGTGAAACAAATATTCCTTTCATCTAGTTTTTTATCTGCTTCATATAAAAACAATTAAAAGAAATGTCCAAGGAAATATAAATGAAAATAGCCAAATCAGGCGGATAAAACTTATTTATATTTTTCCAGACCTTTCGGTCTTAGGTAGCGTAAGCCTCCTTTCAAGAACGGACCTGCAGCAAAAATGCGTAGGAAATAATATTTGTAATGTAGTAAATGGGAATCTGGATCTGACTTGTTAAATTCTGGCATATTCATGAATTATTGAAGAACCAATTGAGACAAGAACATGGGTCTCCGCCGTTGGCTATGGTGTTATCCATGTAATTGAATATATAAAAGAAACTAATAATCAATCATCTCGGAGGAAAATTGAGAAAGAAGAAACGAAAAACGAGAACCACAACCAGGCATATCAGTACCACACTGCAATTAGCTTCTGACACATTGCCAAAAGATATATTTATCTAGCCCTTTACTGTAATAGGAGGCTTTTAAAACAATTTAAAGTTGTGGGGTCCAAGCAAATCATGAGATTTGAGACAATCCCATGTTAGTAAATGATTGTATAATCTAATGTAATTAATTTTTTTTTTTTTTTTCACAAAAGGGGTAAAATGGCTTTCCTTTCCTATTTTTTTTTTTTTTTTTTTTCACAAAAGGGGTAAAATGGCTTTCCTTTCCTATCATAAACAGAGGCCAAAAAAAGAATATTCTTTCTTCAAATTGCATGTTTGTTAAAAACCTTTTGGAACCAAGTTGATAGAGAAGATTCATGAATGATCAGGGAGCATAAATCTCATGCAGATACAGCGGATCTGAGCCCTCTTAGACAAGTGTTCATTTCATGAAACGATATGTTTGTGTATGATATCAAGTAAATCTCTTAAAACTCTCTTTAATACTTTCATAAAGAGCTAAATTGATATTAGGTATTTAGGTGTAGTGGTAATCGACATGTAAGTCTTCTATTGTCCAACACTTAATTTTATAATAGTNTTTGTGAAGTAGCAAGGGCACGTGAACAGTTGGAGAATCCAGCATCAGCAGTTCATGACACGTGGACGACTGGTGTAAAACCGCTCCAACACTTTCATAAAGAGCTAAATTGATATTAGGTATTTAGGTGTAGTGGTAATCGACATGTAAGTCTTCTATTGTCCAACACTTAATTTTATAATAGTATTTGAACTTGTTTTCTTAATTTCTCCATGATTTCACTTTGGTTTGTACTCTGTTTTTTTCAGATTTATATACATGACAAGCCTATAAATACACTAATTCTTGTCACACATTCCGAAAGTGTACACTCTAGCAATGTGTCAGATAAGAAGCAAGAAATCTATTTGATTATATGGCCTTTAGAAACACTAAAATCAGCTCAAATTCCTCAGCATGTTCAGCCAATACAGCACTCGGAAAATCTATTACAGATTTAGTTTGGTGGTTGTGGGGGGCGATGATGATGAATCCAGCAGACATATCAAAATGATTGCAGCATATATTTTTTTGTAAGACACTTTTGGTAATGTTACTATGTTATGGGCAGGAAAAATATGGCGTGCATAGGACATTCTTTAATTAAAAAATTATATGTGAAACTATTCCTTTTGTTTTCTCTAAACTAGAATATAAGTCCTATCAATAAACCACTCTAATCTGTGAAAAAACCCAAAAAAATAATTTATTTCTTGAATTACGACCTTTGTAGACTTTTGACTCTGAACTTTTTTGTATTATATTTTATCTATTTGTATAACTCGACGAAAATGCTAGTTGACATGACAATTACTTTATAATTTTCTTATCATTAATTTATTTACAAAATTAAATTGGATTGACATCAAAAAATTTAATTCATATTTTTTTCCAAATTTAATTATGTTTTTTTTTTATGGTTTGTGCACCAGTGATTCCTGAATTTCTTAGGTAATGACCATTTGGTCTATGGAATAATAAATATTCAAAAAAGTCTATGAATTAACTAATTAGTGACAATAGTGTTATTTTGGGCTAAAACTGGGGATTTTTAGACTGAAATAAGAGGTATTCTCAAACACTAGAAACTTTCCTACAAATCTAATAGAAAAGAGCCCTTTTTTTGAGTTGTACGTCACATGCTTTTTCTTCCGTCTAAAATTTTTAACAGCACTAACAATTTTTAATAAAAATGACACTATTGTCACCAGTTAGTTAATTCAGAATCTTTTTTAGGCATTTAAGTAGTTTAAGGACCAAATGGTCACTAATTGAAGAATTAGGGACCTTTAGTGCCACGAATTCTCTTCTGATTATAAATTTTTTAAAATAATTATCACACGAGTATATTCATCTAGTTACATACCAGACTTAACAAAGTAACCAATTTCCTAATTAGTGAAAGATATAAGGAAGTGAATGCAGTACGAAAAAGTTCAAATGATTGGCTCCGTTTGGCTCACTAATTCCATACTATTTAAATGTTATACCCATTGGACGTTTATTTCAATAATTCTAATTTTTCTATTTAAATGGTTTATTAGAATGAGTGTTTGTTTTAAAAATTCAATTTTTCTATTCAAATAATCCATCAATCACATCAACCAGGAGGTTTTTTTTCTTGAAATAAAAATGGTGCTTCCCATTTGTATTTGAATGGTCTATTATAATATCTCACATTCTAATTATAATTCAAATACATTCAATCTTATAAAAGTATATAATATTCAAATTCAAGGGACAAAAAATTCTACAAAGGCCATATTCTAGGGAATAAAATAATTACTTAAACCAAACCAAAAATATTTTAATGTTATCAAATGCATAACAATTTATCAGGATGAGATGAAAACTATGTTATGTAATTCATGACATAATTAACGTTTACTTTTGTAATGAGAGAGAGAGAGAGAGAGAGAAGCTGGCAACATAGAACTTTTTTCTGGAATTTTTGCAGATTATAACATATTTATGATTAATTTGAGAACAAAATTTCCAATTGAAGTTGTATTCCATTAAACACATGCAAAAGAAGAAATCAATTCCAATATTGTGGCAAAACCTTGACACGTAGTAATTATCTACATGTGCTTTGCCTCAACTTAGTTCCTAGTTCATCACATTCAAACTTAAACGCTATAAAAAAATTGCCCAAATCATGATCACCACAGGTCCACATGCCATCTCTTTGATTCCTTTTGCAGTTATCTACTTGTACATCCAACCAATTCACAAGAACCTCCTCATCCATGATTTTCAATAAAACCACCTAATCTCAGTGATAATTTGGCGTTTTCATTATTATGTTTGGCACCAATCAAGATTTAAAAAAAGACAATTTTCCTATTTTTTGTGTTATTTTAATTGTATACAGTATAAACAATAAAGGGTCTTATCAGACATACCAAGAAAATTATGGGTTATGGTCAATGAAAATAAATCAAGGTCGGCCACTCTCTAACTACCTGGCCAACATGCTTTAATCAAAAATTGTCTCCCTAATTAAAAAAGTCTATTCTCAGGTCAACAAGAATTGAATAAGGAACATATTACATGCAAAACACAAAGCCTCCATGCATTAGAACCTTATGCAATGACATCATTTTATAAAAAAAAAGTACAAGATAAATATGCAGATGCATTTTTAGGTGGTTTGCTATCCTCATGCATCAATTAATACAACAATTTTTAAAAAATATTATTCCTCCATGCATCTGTATAAATACCATGTGAATTTATGACCATTTGTGTCATCCAAACAAACAAGAGTGTTAAGAAGGGATAATTGATTAGAAGAATGGGAAAAGAAAGTGTACTGTCTGAAAATATCAAGCTTCTTTTGGCTTTGATTGTCCTGCAGCTCTGCTTTTCTGGATTTCACATTGTCTCAAGAGTTGCACTTAACATTGGTGTCAGCAAAGTTGTTTACCCTGTTTATAGGAACATCATTGCATTGCTTCTGTTGGGTCCCTCTGCTTATTTCTTAGAGAAGTAAGTTGTTATAATGGTGCTTCCTCTATTAATTTTTTTCTCTGATTTTTATGTTGAAATTTTGTAACATAAAGGTTGGATGATATATTTTATGTTTTATTTGGCTTGTTATGGTTTGTATTGATTTTGTTTTTGATACTTCCTTTTAGGAATGAAAGACCACCTCTTACTATCCCTTTGTTGGTTCAGTTCTTCCTTCTTGCATTAATAGGGTAAGTATAAAGATAAGCAATCACTGCAAGAACATAGTTGTTCTTATCTATTACTTCCTTAACTATGGAGCTATTTTAATTCTTTTAACTTGTTAAACTTCTTTTCTGATATAAGAATCACTGCAAACCAAGGATTTTATCTCTTGGGGTTGTACTATGCATCTCCAACTTTTGCTTCAGCAATGCAAAACTCAGTTCCTGCAATTACTTTTGTTATGGCTTCAGCTTTAAGGTAAATATAACTCTATATACAATCGCTTCTTCTTTCTTAACTTGTACATAGTTCTATTCTGAGCCATTCTCGGAAATTGAACCGTTCTCGGAAATCACAGACTCGAAAAAGTTAACATCACGAGGAGAGATGGATTGGCAAAAATTCTGGGAACTATTGCAAGTATAGGAGGTGCAACTGTTATAACTCTCTACAAAGGCCCTCCCCTTTTGCAGCAGAGAGAGGAGATACAAGGAAATACCTTAGCAGAAGGGATGCCAAGAAACACACAGAACTGGACTTGGGGATGTATTTACTTGCTTGGCCATTGCTTATCATGGGCAGGTTGGATGGTCTTTCAGGTTAGTTTTTCAGGTCTTTTATTTCCTTTTTCCAGACATAATTGACTTGTAACCAGTTTAGACCAATTTCGTGTCCTAAACTGTGTTTCTCCAAACATGGATGTACAGGCTCCAGTGCTTAAGAAGTATCCGGCGAAACTCTCGCTTACATCATTTACATGCTTCTTTGGATTGATCCAGTTCATGGTCATAGCAGCTTTTGTAGAAACAGACTTTGAGCATTGGAAAATCCAGTCAGGAGAGGAAATGTTTACAATTTTATACGCTGTAAGTGATACTTAGTTGCACTAGAATTCCCTTGTAAGATTATGCTATCCATATTTGTATATATATGGTTTTGTTCAGACACTTTTTTTTTTTCTCTCTTTTCTCATTCTCCAATACCATTTTCCTCAGGGAATTGTGTCTTCAGCTGTAGTAATTGCCCTCCAGACATGGTGTATCCAGAAAGGTGGCCCAGTATTTGTTGCTGTGTTCCAGCCTTTGCAGACCCTTCTAGTGGCTATAATGGCAACTCTAATTCTTAGTGATCAGTTATATTCTGGAGGGTACGCATAAAACTCTATGCTCAATGAAATGACGAGCAAAACATATTTCTTCAGCTTTAAAGGAATTTTACATGAGTTATTACCTCTAATAGTTTTGTTCTTAGAGGTTTTTCACTCCCTTGTGCAGGATTATTGGTGCAATTCTCATCATGCTTGGTCTCTACTCAGTTCTATGGGGTAAAAATAGAGAAAAGAGACTGGAAAACAAGAGGGAAGCATTAACAGAGCCTCTTATTGATCCAGAGAATATAGAGAAAGATGAAGGAAACATATCAGACATACCTTGATAAAATTAATACACTTATGCTTTGCTTTAAAGATAGTTACAGATTTTGAGATGAGCCCAACATCTCCACATGTAAATTCTGTGAGTATCTTGTATTTTTTTTTTTTTTTTTTTCAAAAAAGTTGTGGAATTATTCTAATGTCAAAACAGTTGGCCTGCAAAAGGTGTTAGAGAGAAGGCTACTACAATGACAAGTAGATCATAAGCCCTGTATTTGGTCTGTTGGTCAAAGCACCAAACAGGTTGGAATCATTTGAAGTCAAGCTTCATGAATTAATACTCACACTAAAAAACTCTTTGATTCAATCATAGTTTTCCCTGTTTTAGTATAATTTGACTAGAGCTCCCCCTACTCCCCACCCCCTACTCGAAATAGAAAGCAATAATTTTCTTCTGGCGATTGATCTGTCTATGCGGTCCAATGTAATAAGCACGAGGGCGTTAGAATACTTTGTGATATCAAATGTTTGCCAGGTAACTCATATCATACGGTGTTAAAATTCAATGGGTGGGAATTGGGATCCCTGTGAAAAAAAATGAAAGGCACTCCAAGTCTTGAATGACTCAGTAGAAAACAGAATCAACACGACAAGAGCAACTCAATGTCATTTCTTGTACACTTGCTATAGAACAATTCCAACAAGAAGGCATCAAAATTGGTAGTTGCATAGATTGGCTTCCTAATTGGTCTAATTAGGACCACATTGTCATGTTCAGGAACAACTACCAATAATCAATTATAAACACATGAATGCAGTCCATAAAGCCAGATCCATTTTCTCATCCATTTTAGATAAGAGCTTGGAACATGAACAAGCATTGGAACATACAATTCACCAGCCAAAGCATTCTCTAGCCCTAAATTAACCAGAAGCAAGGTTCAGATTTCCAGGTCCAGGAAAAGTCTGTCTAGTTCACAAGAAATTCGTGTCTCGATAATTCTCAACTAACCAATAATGAATTGGAAGAAACCAAATTCATGTAGAGACAATGTAGAAAGCTCCTATTAAGCTGAAACCAGTATGATTTTTAAGTCATAAAATGAGAAGTGATGATAACCCTTTAACATTATATCCAAAGAATTTCATAATTTAGTATATCAAGATTTCAGGAACAAAACCAGGTTAAGACAGATTAAATTCATACAAAGTACTCAAAAGCAGAGTTTGTAATTAGTCTTTCTTAGCTGAAAGGCCTCTCATGATGTGGAGAAAACTAAAAGCAGGCTGAAAGGCTTCTAGTTCCAACCAAATTTTATATCATTTCCCAAACAAAATATTCTTATTGGAGAAGAGCACCTCATTCTAGCCGACAGGAGAAGCCATGACAATACGAAAAGCCAAAAATCTGGTACTCTCTCTAACTTCTAACCATGAAAGTTAAACAACTTCCAAACTGAAATAAAGGGAACAAACCTATCTGATTACAACATGAACCGAAAAAATGAATTCAACTAAGGGTCTCCAAGGCATCATCCATCTCTATTAATTGGTAATAATGCGCCTTCAATTAAGAAAGTGTATTTAAAAGAGAGAGAGAAAGAGAGAGAGAATCCAAAAAACAGGTTGACTGAAAAAATTTCACTACATAGAAAATTCACTAAGGTCATGTCAGAGAAGAAAGGATACTTCTAAGTTCTATCTCAAAATAATTTTCCAACTATTGTTCTATCTTCTATATCACCTCTTATTTCACAATTTAGAACATTGGACAAGTTCACAGAAAAATTCTAAGTGGCCTCTTTCTTCTATATTAATTGTCCATTTCTATATTAATTGTCCAGGTCAAGGCTTCAATATTAGAGAGCCTGCCTTACATAACATAATCTGGACTAGAGAAAGGGTGAGAACCTAGAAGTTGACTAGAAGTCAGCAGTTTACAATCAGATCAACAAGAAAGCCTAGTTCCTGCCACTATGACCATCAAGAAGATAGCTGTTCTGTATTACCCTACTTCAAGTCAACTTAAGATAGCTGGACATATAAAAGAGAACAATTACCCTACTTCCTGCCACTATGACCATCAATAAGATCAATGAGAAAGCCATGACTTCAAGATCACATCACGGGAATTCAAAACCACTGCACCGGCCACAATCAAAAATAGCCACCTGATTTTCCCCATTATGGGGTTAGACTTCGGGAACGGATGTTATGAAGTTCTAAGACCAAGATCATATTACACGAATGCTCATGAACTAAATTTAAATCTTAAGCTGTATGATCTAAACCTACTTACCAGTAGTCTTTCACACAGAAAAAAGCCATTTATAATAAGTAAAGCAATTCCCATAGACAACAGCGGAATACTTGGCGACTATTTATGAAGATCTTAATTAATAAATACAACTACGGCATTACATCTTAAGGAAGAACACCAGCCACAGAGTATACATCTACCAGAAAATCCATAAAGTCTATGATCAGACATTTTCTGGATGATACATAACCAAAACAAACATATATAAACCAAAATAATTAAATAGAAAACCGCAGAATGCAAATAAACTCTAGTTTCATATGGATGGAAAACCGCTAACAAAATCTCTTAGAAACGACAATAAGAATCAGACTTTAAAGCATACATCCTGTAACAAAATTCGTCAACAGAACCCAACCTCACATAAAACAGAGTACCTAATAAAAAAGCACAAAGACAAATATAATACCACAGTTTTTCATCAAAAGCAGTAATGCTTTAATTCAACTCTACCTAACGGTAACAATGTCATCAATCTTCAAAATCATCCGCACGCACTCCGTTGCGAGGGTGATTGCACTTGTGCTCACGAGTAGTGGCTGCACCACATTCTCCTCCAAGATATTCGTGATTTGGCCCTTCCTCACATTGATTCCCGCATTGATTTCCCCCTGAGCGTGCCTGTTCCTCAGCTCGGTTACAATGGCAATTGGGTTTAGCCCTGCATTCTCAGACAGGGTGTATGGAATAACCTCAAGTGCCTCCGCAAACGACCGGACACAGTACCCCTCCATGCCGTGCAGAACCTTAGCCCAAGCACCCAATTGACGTGACAACTCAATCTCCGGTGCACCACCTCCAGCAATCAAGAACCTCTTGCTCACCAAGCACCTCACCACACACAAAGCATCGTGCAAACTCCGCTCAGCCTCATCAAGCACCAACTGGTTCGACCCCCGAACAAGCACAGTCGTGGTCCTTCCCATATCCTTAATTCCAGTGATCTTCACAATCTTCCCATCTCCCAGAGAAACCTCCTCAACAAGATCAGCATAACCGAGCTTCTCGGCACGGAAATGCTCGATGTTGGCAATGGGCAAACAGTTCAGGGTCTTGGTAATGAACTCAATATCGTCACGCTCAACATCCTTAATCACCAAAATCTTAGCTTTAGCGAGGTAATGCAGTGACAAATCAGTAACAGCATCCCTCAGAATACTCTTCTGAATCAACAGGACATTGCAACCAGCGGCCTTGATCTTCTTAATCATGCCCAGAATGTAATTTCTCTCCTCTTTCAATATCCGATCCATCTGGGTGTAATCCGAAACCACAATGCTCTGTTCGATATCGGTTTTGGGAGGAGAAATCTGGAACTGAATCACAGCTATCTTCGCGTTCTCCATTCGAGTAGGCCCTCCAGCTGCGTGACTCACTTTCTTATCAAACACTAAACCCTTGACGAGCTCGGTATCATCGACCGTTCCGCCAAGCTTCTTCACAATCTTAATATCCCTCAAATCGACCAAATCCGGCTTCGAAGGATCCACAACCGAGAGGACGGAGTCCACAGCCAGGGGAGCAAGCAAAGTCGAGTACTGGCTAACAACCTTGCTGTTCAGCGAAGTGCTAGCGGACTTGATCAGCGAATCCCGATCAGAGAGTTCGACGGGGACGGCCATGGCGGTGAGGACATCGACGGCTTTAATGGCGGCCTTGTGAAGAGCATCCGAGATGACAGTGGGGTGAATGCCGTGGGACAAGAGGGTGAGACACTGCTTGAGAAGCGCACCGGCGATAACGACGACGGTGGTGGTGCCATCTCCGGCGGCGGCGTCTTGGGATTTGGAGAGCTCGACGAGCATCTTCGCCGCGGGTTGAAGGACCTCCATCTTGTTGAGGATGGTGGCGCCGTCATTGGTGATGATGACCTCGCCATTGGCGGTGGAGATCATCTTGTCCATGCCTTTGGGGCCAAGACTAGTCCGAACGGCATCAGCGACGGTGCGTGCAGCGACGATGTTGGCTTGGCGGATGTCCTCCTTGCGCTTGTTGTCGACATAGGACTCGGTCTTGGAGGAGGATCGGGGCTGGGAAGCCACTACTGCTGGTGCCGCCGCCATGAACGATGAGATGCAGAGCTCGAAACCCTAAGGGGTTTAAGAGAGAAACGAAGGCGTGAAATGGGTAAAATGGTAAATTGGTAGAGCTAGGGCTAGTGGATAATGAGAGAGAGAGACAGAGAGACGGGTTTATGGAAATGGTGGTGACTGGTGAAAGTGAGCCCTAGAAAGACTGAGAAGCGGGAGAAGAAGTAGTGAGAGTAGAGTTCGAGAGGGCTCATAAAATGACGGGAATGTCCTTGCGACTTCCCGTGGTGTTTGGACTATAAGGGACTGTTTGGGGTCTAGGCAATCCTTGGGCAAGAGAGAGTATTCCAATACATATTTATGTTTAATACTATTGTACTCTCTAGTAACATAATCTGGGTCAACATAAAGTCGCCAAATTATGTGGATTTTATATCACTCTATCTAAAATTCACCTCAGAAAGAACAAATAGGTAAAAAACACGAGCTCGCCTTAGTTTCTCCCTCAGTCGCACCCTCTCAGCTCAGCTCATCTCGGTTGGTCGCCACCATTTGTCGTCGTCGACCATTCTTTGTTGTTGGTCGTTTATCGTCACTGTTCTGTTTATCATCTCCACAGGTATTACCAACATCTAACTCTTTCTCTTCTTTGCTCATTTTCTCTGAAAATTCTTTGATTTATCTTTTGATTCTAGTGATTTAAGTTATGATTTATCTCTAGATGTGAAGCTTGGGTTTTGGGAATTATGGGTTTGCTTTGTGTCATTTTAAATGCAAAACATATAAATCATGGAAATAATAATTTTTTAATATTTATCTTTTAGGGGAAACAATGATTTTTTGAGTTTGATTTTCTTAATCCTTACAGGGAACTTGGTCGATGATTTTTTCTTTTCAAATTTAGCCATTCCAACTACCATGACTTAATTTATGTAATCAATTTTTTTTTCTTGCCCTTTTCTTTTGTGATTTTCTTTTGGGTCATTTTGATATAAACTCTTAACAAGTCATTTAATTACTTTTATGTGTGCACATTTCATTTTAGTTTATTGTTAAGAGATTAACAATTTTTTTGTAATTTAGTTTGTGAAATCTTTTGGACTCGTACTTACTTATGCACATAATCAAGTATACTAGATGATTATAATATATATCGAGATAGTTGTTTATGATTAGTCTATATAAGGCATAGCTTCGAAAAGGAGATATACTTGATGAATCTTAAGTTGATATATAAAGAGAATATTTAGAAATTATTTTTTTTGGCTAATTTAGACACACACCGCAAGTATACGGGGATTACAACAAGTAATATAGAAGTAAGCAGATTATCATTCTCTCGGAGAATATGTGATTTACCAATACTAACTACTAACCATAATTAATTTACAATTTATGCAAACAAATGATAAAAGATTGTTTTAAACAAATAATAATAATAATAATAATAATAATAATAACAATGCAATATATGAAAATTCAATACAAAACTTAGCAACCAAAGAATGTTTCTAAAATAAACAATGTAGAACTTAGGAATAAATCTATCCTCTAACTCCTCCAACTATTAGTTTTCCTCTTAATTTATTAATCCAATTAGAGCTGTCATCTAAAAATCTAATGTATCCTTAAAATCTTTTTCAAGAACTAGGTGAAAATATCTAGATACAATAATATGTTAGTGCTAACATAAGTTGATTAGGTTCATTAAGTTCAATTTTCTCATGAAGTTGCGTAAGTCATATAGATATATTCTTATTCTAATGCAAACTCATCCCATATTAGGCAATCTTATGTTATTCTATCTATGTTCAAATCTATATTCACTCTTCCAAGTTCATACACATTTAACATAATAATTCTATTTATCGGACAAGTTAATAGATGCAATAAGCTTAAAATAAAACAAACAACTCAACACATGGATTTCATGAATAATATAGAAATACAAAGTACTTGGAATAAATTAGAGATTCAATTGCCTCAGTAGAAATCAAATTCAGCTCATATTCAAGTAAAATAAGTCACAACAAATAATACAAATGTGCAACATTTCTATTTGTAGATATAGAAGAGAAAGCAAAAGTAAGAGAAAAGAAAAAACTCTTTGAAGCTTTAATCTGCAGTCTTGCTCTTCAACCTTTTGGATCTGTTGTTTCTCCCTTGAAAACTACTCTAAATTGTCCAAAGTTGCTAGAGTTTTCGAGCTCCTCTCAGAAGAGTGAAAATGAGTTATTTAAAAGATGTCCAAAGACAAATTCTAGGCTTCAAATAGCTTGTTTAGCATTTTGTGGCACCAGGTGCCAAAACAGGGTCGTGGATTGCTCAAAAACAGGGTTACAATGCCATCTTTTTCAGATAGCGATGCTACGGTGCTAACTCTCTGGAGTTAGTAGCACTAAGGCGCTATTTCTTTTTCTTAATTAGCATTACACTGCCATTCCTTTTTTATAATTGGCATTGTGGCACCAGTTTATGACATTGTGGCACCATCAGGTGGCTTAGAAACCTCATGTTCTTCAATTTAGACACTCTTTTACCACTTTGCACTCGCTATGATGTCAATTTTGTCACTAAATGTCCTGGCTTAGCTCCAAAACTCAATGCATTCAATTCGACAACATTTTACCTAAAATTCACATCAAAAACACAAAAACAAATAAAACGAGCTTAAAGATGACTAATTCTTTAGCTTGAAAAGAAAGAAAAAATAAGTACAAAACACACTTATCACTATTTAAATCGTAATTAAATTATACTTCCTTACTCATGCTTCCACTAGTGAAAATATTAGAAGACCTGTTGATTACATTTAGTTCGAGGCTGATGGTGTTGCTGGGAGGATGAAAATATTTGATGAACTTAGAAATATAGATGGGCTGACTAATAAAAAGTATTTAAGGTATATTCCTCTTTTTCCTTTAAAAAATCATTGATTCATTAATTTAAATTCCATCATTGGTCCAAAGAATTATCATTTTGGCATATTATTCTCAACATTTCCTTTTAGGTATTTAAATACTTAATATTTCTCTTTGTTGGCACCATTAGTTATTTTTAGCATATTCTACCTAAAATTCCTTAAAATTCATTTGAATAGTAGAATTTTTGCACCATTAATCCACATTATTTCATTTTTTTTAAATAATTTGGTCCATTTTCTTTTGGGCCTTCGTAACTCCAGTTTACAGTATTTTCCACGTAAAGAAGAAACTTGATTAAAGAATTACTCATATTCATCAACTCTCATTATTTGTGGTCGTTGCTTGCATATTTTCACCAAATTCATATCATTTACAATATTATGATCCTTCCTACGTAATGTTATTGGCAATTATTTTGTAATGTCTAATATGTTTATTATAAAGGGAAGACTAAGTACAAAATCAAATGATTGCATAAGTTTTGATAAATTATTTGCTTCACTTCTTTTCTCAAAAATTGATCCATCATCAATAATTATAAGGACGTCAACTATAAATGAGAACATAGAAATAAAACTAAGATATTTTGCCATGAATTACTCCTAAATTATTCTAGGATTTGTAATGTGGCCCTTGAAAAAAAATTGGCAATCAGATCCCTAAATTCGAAAATCAGTAGCAATCTATCCCAAATGACTCACAATTGTCAAATTAGTGACTAAAATCACCACATGACACTCATATGTCTCTTTTATGAAGGGTATTTTAGGTAGAAAAAAGTAATCCATATGTTTTTCATGTGATTCTCTCGTATTTGTTAGAGAAGGGGGAAAATCTTACTAAAGCTTTAATTTGGGGCTAAGGGGTCTTACAAAAAATTGGGGAAATTGATTCTAATGGAGCATGAAAATAAATGCGTTACTATTGTGGCAAGCCAACCATAAGGAAAACATTATAGACTGATAACAACCTTGGTAGGTGATTCAACAGTTGTAAAAATTATCTAGTAAAGCCTAGGGTCTTAAAAAAATTGAAGAAATTGATTCCAATAGAGCATGAAAACTAAATGAATTGCTATTGTGGCAAGCCAACTCTAAGAAAAACGTCATGGACTAACAGCGACCCTAGTAGGTGATTCAATAACTATAATGACTATCAGATAAATAGTATTATTAATTTTAGTTGATTTTGTGGGCTATGTTGCATTTTATCAAGGAATTTTTTTAGGGCTATCTTGCTCTTCGAAGGAAAAATTCTGAGTAATATTACATTAATGAAGCCGAACTTTGTGGGGTTTTCTCCTTTTTGGGGGTAGGTCATCTCGTGTTTTTGAAGAAAAATTTTTGGGATATATTGTAGTATATAAAGCTAAATTTTCTGGGTTTTATTGCTGCGCAATGTGGCTCTGATATGTGGGTTTTTTGTACGGTATAACCTACCTATGTGTGAGTGTTCAAAAAATATTATACCTGGGCCGTTAAGGAAAAGCAGGTTGTTGAAGGAGTCTAATGGGAGATTAATCTCAAGAGAAAGGGTAATATAGGTTTTGATTTTTTTCTTGCTATTAATCATAATGAGAATGTTACACTTATGTGGGACGAATTAGTGACTTTATACTGGGGTGAACCAAATTATGAGGGTAAAAGTTGGTAATTTTGTAATGGAAACTTAATGATTTAGACTTGGGTTTAGGTAAGAAATTCCATGATTTTTGGCTTAGTTTTGTAACATATCATAAACTTAGTAATGGGAAACTTCAATGATGTTGGAATGGTTTTGTGGATGTGTAAAAAGGATGGAATTATAATGATTAGTACTTATCATATTGTAAGTTACTGATTAAGTCTGCAATGAGAATGGTGAAAAATCGAAATATTTTTTTCAGAATTATTTTGTATCCTGAATTATTTTTGCATATGTGAGTTGATATTTTTCTTTTGGGTATTTAAGTATTATATTGTTGCATTAATTTTTTTTTCATTTTTATTCTTGCTTTTCTTTTACAAAAAACTTCTTTGAGATAGAAAACCATCAAAATAGAAATTGAAACTAAATTCAATCAACCTAAACTTTTATTCATGAAGTTAACTATAATAAGTAATAAATTCATACTAAAAAACTTATAAACTTTCATTCACATCCAAAAATAACAGGGATAACACGAGTTTATATAACCTTTTTAATGGTTTACTACCCTGAATAAAATATACCATGTAAGCCTATCAATTTAGTTTACTATTGTGCAATTTTTAGTAATTGTTTTATAAAATATACCCTCTTTAATAATCAAATTCAGCTTTTTACAACATATAGCCTTTTGTCATTGTCTTGAGATAGAATATATTAGAATATATTAACATTCACATAATAATTGGTGAAACAAAATAAAACTCCTACTGACTTAGAACTTGTCTTTTCCTTTGTCTTTAAGGTTGGTAGCTATTGGTTTGGTGTGTGCTGAACTTAGATTATCGATAATTTTGATTCCTATTCCTTGATACTTCATATACACCTACATAATAATAAGAAGTCATTAGAATTATAGTTAAAAATAGTAAAGTATCACATGCATATTAATTGATACTACATATAACTTTTCAACCTTGTTAGAACTAGTTCCCTTTAGAGGTTGCTTCTTTTTTTCAATATTCTTATCAATTTTTGCCTTTGCAAGTGTCTTCTTCTTTTGAACATTCTTAGTACTATTGGCTTTTGCAAGTGGCTTCTTCTCACTATTTCAAGTAGGACTTAGTGGTGATTGATTGTTATTTTTGGGATAACCATTCTTGTTGTGGCCTTCTCTTCTACATATGGAATACGTGATAACAATGTAATCTCTTCGGAGCTTGGTAGTTTTATTTCTTAGAACCTCTACTTCATCAGGCTCTTCATTCTTAATCTCTTTGGTCTACTAAGTTGTGCCTTAAACTCTAGAACTATTGGTGGTTCATGACTAGTTTTGTTCCAGGCCTCTGACCCATTCAAAGGACTTATGACATGACAATAAGTTTTCTCATAAGTGCTCTTATTGTAGTATTCATTAACTAGGAGTATAGAGTTAATGTCTCTAGCCTCTATACACGAAATGATATGAGTACATGGGATCCAAGTATACTTCCTCCTTCGGCAACTGTAAGCTTTTAAATTCAAGTCAACACAAAACCTATAACCGTTAAAGCATCTTACTTCAAAATTATTCTCATCACAATAGTCAAGAATGCAATGTACAAATTTTTCTTTGTTCTTTTCAAGGATATTAAAAATCCTTGGTCCTATATCATGGTGCCATTTAGACACACTATCTTTCTTGAGAGCTATTCTTTTCATAATATAACTTTTAATAGTTTCCAAAAGAGTGAGTATTGGCTTATTATGGGCATCTAGAATTGCTGCATTGAAAGCATCATATAAATTATTTAAAAGTATGTTACAAGTCGAAAAAGTTTCAAAATAAGCTATACTCCATGATTTTGGGTTTCTATTAGCTACCCACATATACACTGCTTCACTTTGAGCCTTTAGTTTCTCTATTTTAGCCTTAAACCTAGCATCAAGTCAAGTTAATATATGAATACAACCATCTAATAAGCTAAACAAACTCAACCACATAATAAGCTAAATAATATAGTTATATGTATATTGGCATCACATATACAAAGTAATATAAAGACATTAATCTTCTAAACATTAATAAACAAAAACCAGTTATTAAGACCTATAATATAAAGATATTAGTTTTTTAAACAGATTCAATTACATAATAAACAAAACTCTGAAAATTATTATTCTCATCCTTAGTTGCCTTTTTTTGGAGTAGAAATACATTAATATTCTAAATAGAATATGAATATTAAAATAGTAACAAAAGGAAAGTAATACATGTGAATTGTGGTTACTCTTGCTGCATTCCACAAGATTTATTTCGAGTGAGGCCTTTAAATCCATCCTCTTTGAAATTGTTATATATATGTCTTACATAAAATCTATGAGTTGAGCCCTTAAATACATCCTTAATTACTTCAATCAGTCCTTTCTATTTATCAGACATCCAAATTATTGTAAAATTATTTGTAATTTCGAGATTATCTTTCAAAAATTCTAAGAACCAACTCTAAAAACTCTTGCATTCCGATTCCACTACTATGTATGCCATGACATAGCATTGTTTCCATCAATTCTCACAGCAGCCAATAATTGCCCTTAATGATATCCCTTGATACGGTAGCCATTAAGACCAATCAATGGTCTACAACCATCTAAAAATCTCTTTTTCTAAGCTGTCAAACAAATATATATTCGTTCAAAAATAAATTTTTGATATTCTAAGTTGCATTGCATAATTATAGTACTTCCAAGATTAGAAGTTTTCAGCTTTTCACAATAATCTCGTTGTCTTGCATATTACTCCTTAAATTCTCCTTGGATTTTTTTTTCATAGCAAGACTGCTAGCTCTGTAGAACTTCCATATTGAAACATTTCCTACAGTTTTCTTCCTAACTTCTTGGTCAAAACTAGCCTTTGACCAATTAAGGTCATTCCACCAAAAACTTTCAAATTTATTAGCTACTCACTTGTATATAACATGCATATTCTTAAAAATCCTCCCACAATTATGTTCATTATTAAGGGTTTTAATTCTGAAGTTCCTTTCTTGTTAACTACTAAAGCAAATACCCTCCAATGATAGCCTTCTTTACAACCTATTCTAATGCGCTCAGTCTCAATTTTTATGAACTTGATACCCTTACGTGATTTTATACTATATTCCTTAAGCTTGCCTAAAAGTACCAGCAGAAGAAAAACCTTTACTAAGCTTGAATATGGGACTAGCTAAGTCACATTCAAAGTTAAATTCAGAATAACTCCTTCTCTTAATTGCTTTATCATCTGAACCACAATGGCTATTTAGCTTATCAGATTCATTATCACTCTTAGAATCTATGTAAGTATCATCAAAATTATGAGTCTCTTCTGAAGGCTTAGAATTGCTTGCCTTATTTGTAGTAGTATTCTACTTCTAACAATCTTCTCATAACCTAATTGTGTTACAAAATCTAATTCCAACAAATTCATATAGCTAGTAGAATACTACTCAAAATAATAAAATTACTTCCATTGTAACATATATTACCATTCTTTACAATTATGTATCCTCCATTATGAACACACATTGTAAATATGTTTTTTTTTTCACTAGGATCTATATTAAGAAGACAATAATACAACAAAAAAAATAGATGAAAACTTATCTTTAAAAACTCATTCTTCCAAAAATATGCAAAGCACATACTCTAATAATTTCATTTTGAAAACAAATAAGTGGCTGAAATCTTCTTTATTACTAATTTTATGTACTCATTTAAGACCTCCATATTAAGTGCCAAATAAGGGGAGTATTAATAGAAAATTATTAAAATTGTGACTATACTATTTAATAACCATTAAAAATTATCATATTTCAAGAGGACGAAAAAAAAAAGACTTTCTTTTAAGCAAATGAAATGTCTGCAACCAACTTATTCCTCTAAAAATAAAAATAACAACAAAAAATATCAATCTTATTTTATTCCAAAGAGAGTAGTATCATTTAATAAATAAATCAATAGATAATACTTTTCCTATATCTTGAATAAAATCTAAGTCACTTTCCCTACCTGAAACCAAAGAGACATGAAAACTAAAGCTCAACATTATGCTCTTAGAATTCAAAGGGACATGAAAATCGCGAAAAAGAAGGATTTTTAATCTACCAATCACTGTCAAAGAGCTTCAAGTTACTTTTAAGTACAAAAAAGAAAACAAGCTTCAAATTAGCCAAAAAAAAAAAGAACAAAAAGATTAAATGTTGGCTTCCAAAACTTACCATAACATGGTCCATTTCCTCCAATTGGGCGAAGAATAGGCATCTTTACCTTTAAAATTGGCTCTTGCAGCCACAAGTTTTTGGGGTAGAAATTTTGAAAACGAAGTCATTCTAATTTTGGGAGAAATATGAAAAATTATGTTCTAAAATAACCCAACAAACTCTAAGATTTTCTCTCTTCTTTAACAAATATGTAAGAAATACGTGAGAGGTGTATGGATAGCTTTTCTCTACCTAAAATACTCTGTTTAAAAGAGGTTATTGAGTATTACATGGCGATTTCAGTCACTAATTTGATAATCATTAGTCATTTGGGGTAGATTACTACTAATTTTCGAATTTAGGAGTCTGATTGCCAATTTTTTTTTCAGGGGCAACATTGTAAATCCCTAATTAATTCATGGGCCACTCATGCTAAAAACCTGTAAACTAAAAACTCTTAAACTAATTAAAGAACCATAATGTGAGCCCATGATGTGTATCTTTATGGTTTTTTTATAGTCATATGTTGGTTTATGTCTCTTCCACCTAAAAGATCACTGTTATTTAGTGTTTCAATAATTTTGCTAGCTTGTTTCTCTTAAAGAGTATCACTAGTCTATATGAGACTCTAAAAAACATTTACCAAACTTACAACTAAATAGAAGAATGATGCAATTGAAAATATGCATTTTTGCAACAATTATAAGAGCAAGTTAAAGTCGATGAGTAAAGCAATGATAAAATGCACATAATTTCTCCTCCAAATAAGTGTCTTAAGACCATTTAATTGTCCTTGTATATTAATAGCTTCATCATATCCTTATCCTTGTAGTCTAACTATACTATTAGCGAAGTTCACCGTCTAATTATACTATTAGCGAAGTTCACCATACCTACACTACCCTTGAAATCAATTTTTACCACATGAATAGTGAATTTCAAATACCTCATAAGATCTATATCTTTATCATTTCGAAGCATAACACCAACCCCCAATAAACTTCATCTTTGTGAACTGTGCAATGCCTATATTAAATTTCTTTAAAATTTGGACTAATTCATATCTAGAAGAAAAACATAAAAGAAAAAAGAATAATATATAAAATAACTGAAAGCTATGTAGATTTAGAATTTGGTAAGAAAAAAATTCCCACAACAATAAGGGCTTAGTGTCACGATCCTAGCCTCAAACTAGACAATCGTGCGGCACTTAGCACAATCTGTCGCACTAAGTCAGCCTACTAATACTCAAGAAAGGGACTTAGAGTAAGCTTTGAGACAAAGTGGTAAGGATGAAAGAGTTTAGGTGAATGAAAGCTTTGTATTACTCTCAGAATGCTTAGAACTCTCACAAATGGGCTTGTGTACAAATGAACTCAAAGGGTCCTTTATATAGGCAAAGCCTGAACCAACCAACTTGGCATGATCTTACAAAGGGTCTAGAATATTCTCAAATAAAGTTACAATATCTACAAAGATATTTACATAGAGAATTCTAGAATAAACATGGTCTAGATCCTTCTAAGAAGTTCACCCACTATCTTAGCTCTTCCAAGTCATTCTAGGAGCTTCTAGGACCATCCAACCCATCTAGCACCATCCGGTCTTGTCTAAACCCTTTTAGGACTTAGTAGTGCCAACTAGAGTCTTCTAGCATAGCCAAGACCTCTCTTGATCATTTTAGAAGTGTCCACCACGTTCTAGGGTCTTCCTCAATCTTTTTGGGTGAGCAGTATATATAGAGAACCTTAAAGCTATGAGCAACAACATTTGGATTTTGGGAGCCAAATGAGCAGGACGTAACACCCTCCCCCACTCAAGTTCGCGACGTCCTATCGTGCCATCGACTTTAAACTGCTTGATATGATTTTTGAATTGCCATAAGGTATCTTCATGCTCCCAGCTAGCCTCGGCCTCGGGTAAATTCTTCCATTTCACTAAGTGTTCTCGATAATTAGGAACACCACATCGGTGGACTAAGCGATCAGCCAAAATGCACTCCACCTCTTTATCAAAAGAGGTTACCACCGTAGTAGGCGCCTTTTTGGATTTGTCCCTTGAAAGATCTCTCTCATCTCCATGGTAGGGTTTTAGCATGCTAACATGGAAGACAGGAAAAATCTTTAACTTGGCATGGAGTTGAAGCTTGTAGGAGACCTTACCCATACACTTGAGTACTGGAAATAGACCCTTGTATTTGCGCACCAACCCTTTATACATTTTTCTTAAGGATTTAAATTATTGGGGCAATAGCTTGACAAGGACTAATCCCCCTCTTGGTACTCAACGTGCCTCTTCTTTTTGTCGGCCCACTTTTTCATTCTTTTAGAAGCTTTGTTCAAGTAGACCCTAGCCAACTCCGCTTGATCATGCTATGTCTTAGCAAACTTGAATGCTACAGGACTCTTCCCACCATAACTTGTCGCTAAGGCATGTGGGGTCTAGGATGTTGACCCATGACTATCTCGAAGGGACTCTTGCCCGTAGACTCGCTCCTCTGGAGGTTAAAGGAGAATTGGGCTATATCAAGTAATTTTACCCAATCTTTTTGATTAGCACTCACAAAGTACCTCAAGTATAGCTCCAGCAAGGCATTCACCCTTTCCGTCTGGCCATCGCTTTGGGGGTGAAAGCTAGTAGAAAAGTTCAAGTCTAAACCCATCAACTTGAACAATTCTGTCCAAAACCTTCCAGTGAATCGGGGATCACAATCACTTACAATGTTTGATAAGACTCTCCAAAGCTTCACGACGTGCTTCATAAAGATTCGCGTGGTCTCATCGGCGGGACAATCAGGTGAAGCAGGTATAAAGGTGGCATACTTGTTAAAGCGATCCACCACTACTATAATACTGCCAAAACCCTCCGACTTAGGCAGACTAGTAATAAAATCTATGGAAACACTCTCCCATGGCCTCTCAGGAATGGGGAGAGGTTCCAACAATCTGCCCGATGATTGTTGTTCCACCTTATCTTGTTGGCACATAAGACAAGTTTGTACATAGGCCTCGACATCATCCCTCAGTTGAGGCCAATAATAGATAGATTTGATAAGAGCAAGAGTGTGTTTCTGACCTGGGTGACCAGCCCACAAGGAATCGTGGCACTCTTTGATAAGCTTTTTTCTTAAGTTCCCCTATTTAGGCACATAGAGTCGATTGCCTTTGACATAGAGAAGTCCGTTGCTCAGCCAAAATTGTCTCGTCTTTCCTTCCGTTACTAGGGACAGCAAGCTCTTTGCAAGAACATCGTGCTCCAGTCCTTTCTTGATTTTCTCTATCAAGGTGCTATCGGGCCTACTTAAGGAGGCCATCTTTGTCTTTCTACTTAGGGCATTTGCCACCACATTGGCATTTCCAGGCTTTTATTCAAGCTTGTAATCAATTTCTACTAAGAAGTCTTGCTACCGAGCTTGCTTGGGACTCAACTTTTTTTGAGTTTAAAAGTAGCTTGTGGCTATGTTGTTTGTCATGATTGTGAAGTGACTACCCAACAATTAGTGTCACTACACCCTTAGACAATGGATGACTGTAGTCATCTCTTTTTCTTGCATCGTGTAGCGTCTCTCGATGTTATTGAGCTTACGGCTTTCATAAATAATTGGACGTCCTTCTTGCATTAGTACTCCGCCAATAGCAAAGTCAGAGGCATTCGTATATAGCTCATATGCCTTTGAATGATTGGGTAAGCTGAGAACTGGCTCTTCGCTTACCACCTTCTTCAAGTCTTCGAATGAAACTTGACACTCAAGTGTCCATTCCCAAGACTTGTTCTTCTTGAGTAGGTTAGTAAGTGGCGCTGCTCTTACTGAATACGACTTGATGAATCGTCTATAGTAATTCACAAGTCCGAGGAAAGACCTCAATTCTGGCACATTAGTAGGGAGTTCACACTCTTAGATGGTTTGCACCTTAGCTACATCCGTCATAAGTTTCACATCCTTTATCTTATTCCCTAGGAACATCACTTCCTCTTAGGCGAAGGAGCATTTCTCCTTCTTGATAAATTGTTGGTTTTCCCTTAAGACCTTGAACACCTTCCTCAAATGTTCTAGATGCTCTTCTATGGTCTTGCTATAGATGACTATATCATCAAGACAGACTACCACGAATTGATCGAGGTAGGGATAGAATAACTTATTCATAAGGGTGCAAAAGATAGCAGGTGCATTGGTAAGACCAAATGGCATGACTAAGAACTCATAAACAATATACCTTGTCATGCATGTAGTCTTGGGCTCATCTCCCTTTGTTATGCGCACTTGGTAGTACCTGGAGCATAGATCAAGCTTTGAGAAGTATCTAGTATTCCCAAGTTGATCAAACAAGTCGGCAATAAGTGGGATGGTGTACTTGTTCTTCACCGTCACCTTATTAAGAGCCTGGTAATCAATGCACATCCTTAGTGAGCCATATTTCTTCTTCTAGAACAATACAGGGGCACCGAAAGGAGCTTTAGAGGGCCTGATGAAACCCGTATCAAGCAACTCCTCTAGTTGTTTCCGGAGTTTCGATAACTCCAGAGGGGCCATTTGATAGGGACTCATCGCACGTGGCCTCGTGCCTAGCTCAAGCCCGATTTCATGATCCACCTCCCTCCTAGGTAGAAGTTTCTTGGGCAGGGTATCAGGCATCACATCTTGGAATTCATCTAAGATAGTTTGTACCTCCATAGGCAGGTTACCTTAAGGTTCCAACTCTTCATCATTGTGCTTTTTTAGGATGGCCAAATAACTCTCCTCCTCTCTTCTCAAGCCTTTTTTGAATTGAAGTGCAGAGAGTCCTTTATTTCCCACTTTTGTGGACCGCTCCGTTGGTACCATACAAGCATTTTAACCATCCATGATGCACATAGAGTTGGCAAAAGGAATAGGGAATGCCCGCACTACATTAAGGAATTTTAAACTAAGCACTACTGCAAAATCATGCATTAGCACTACTGATAAGTAGACTTGGCCAGCCCATGCACCTAGGCTAGCCTTAACATCATGAGCAACCTCATGGATGGGGCGTGCTACTGAGTTCACTACCTTGAAGGAGCATCCTCCATTGGGCACCGTCATGCCCAACTGCCTAGCTTCTTCAATAGAGATGAAGTTGTGGGATGTACCCGTGTCAACCAAAGCTTTAGTGGCTTTGCCATTGATTGTTACATCCACAAAAAGTAGGCTCTTAGCTTGTGACTTAGGGGTCGATCGCAAGGCATTAAGGAGTTGTAAGGAACTAACACATGCACCACTATCTTCTTTATCACCTCTTTCTTGGCTTGGTTCGGGGTAATTAAGGCATTGAGAGCTTTCTTCTTGAGATACTCGCATGCCCAATGTAGCCCATCACAAAGAAAGTACTTGACTCTTGGCTTGGATAAGTCACGGTCTTCCTTCTCTTTACCCTTATCTTTGTGCCTGTAGGAGGAACTATCTTTGTCTATTTTCCTCCTTTTGTTTGCTCTCCCCCACTATTTGCTCTACCACCCTTCTTGTCTTTAGCCTTAGAAGGGTCCTTGTTAGTAGAGTAATCAACAAGGCTCTCGGCTACTATAATAGCATCGGCCAAGTCCTGGACGTCACGACGCTTGAGCTCTAACTTAACCCAGTTCTGAAGACCATCCATGAATAAGAATAGGGCATCTTTATCTGAAGTGTCAGTGACTTCGAGCAAGAGTATGGTAAACTCTTTTCATGTAGTCTCTAACACTACCAGATTATTTGAGGCGGCGAAGATGGCCTCTCACCTCCTCTTCGGTATTCTCGGGGAAGAATTGCCTTTTTAGCTCTCTTTCGAAGTCATCAAAGGTGGCTATAGTACACACCCCTCGTTGCATCTCCCCATGTCTCCACCTCCAACATAGCATGGCGGTATCGGTTAGATACAAAGCAGCATTACGAATTTTACCGACATCGTCCGTCACACCGGCGGCCTCAAAGTATTGTTCAAGTCCCCATAAGAAGTTCTCAACTTTCCTAGCATTGCGAGTACCATTGAAGGTCTTTAGTTTAGGTATCTCAACCTTCTTTGCATCAATGGTTGTTGTGGTGGTCACTCCCGTAGCAACCGCTCGCTTGCACAAAGCAAGATCACCACCCATCTCATCTACTCTAAGTAAAATACAAGTGTGTCTCTTTGGAAGAGATCTCGAACCTTGATAATCTCTAAATGAAGGGACTTAATCTCACGCCTTAAGTCGGCCTCTAGCCCACCAAGCACATCTTTGATGCCACTGTAGATCTCCACATCCTCGGTCTCCAAACCATCGCAACAGCCATCTAGATCGTCTACACGCTTGCCCAACGTGCCTAAGTTGGACTCTAGTCGGACACTCTAGCCTCCAAGTTAGTCACCACATGCCTCGACTTGCCGTGGGTAACACCATTCTTCCCTTCATCACGCCCACAGTCAGAAGCACCAACTTCGACGGAGTCAAGAGTTGCAGCCATGGTCTTCATTTAGACAATGGAACCACCAAGATATAACGTGCAACCTAGCTCTGATATCACGTTGTCACAAACTTAGCCTCAAACTAGACAATCGTGCGGTACTTAGCATAGTCTGTCGCACCAAGTAAGCCTACTAATACTCAAGAAATGGACTTAGAGTAAGTTTTGAGACAAAGTGATAAGGATGAGAGAGTTTAAGTGAATGAAAGTTTTGTATTACTCTTAGAATGCTTAGAACTCTCACAAATGGGACTTGTGTACAAATAAACCCAACGGGTCCTTTATATAGGCAAAGCCTAAACCAATCAACGATTATAATCGTGCTAAGTGACATGATCTTACAAAGGGTCTAAAATATTCTCAAATAAAGTTACAATATCTACAAAGATATTTACATAGAGAATTCTAGAACAAACATAGTCTAGATTCTTCTAAGAGGTTCACCCACCATCTTAGCTCTTTCAAGTCATTCTAGGAGCTTCTAGGACCGTCCAACCCATCTAACTATTAGAATAATGTCCTATAAAGTAGTTTATTATTTAGACATTATAAACAATATTTATTGGAATATTTAGTATCTATTTGTTATTAATAAATTCCATGTTATGAATTTCTATTTCTTTTATATCCCATTGATATACATGTGATGTATATATTTATCTTATGCAAACATTTAAAAGATTCCAAGATATGAAATGAGTAATAAAGAATTATTCGTATGATGAGTTCATATGTGGGAGACATTATATTCTTTATTTCATTATGTCTAAATTAAATTGTGCGCATTTTGCATATTAAAGATGGAATACTTTACTATGCCATAGAATATAGTGTTGTCTATTTAATTAATGAAGTCTTTAATTATCGAAGTGAGTCTTCGGATAGAAACACTAGTGTGTTATAAGAAAGTTATAACAGCATCGAATAAGACCTAGTGAATTAGAATTTTAAGGTTAAGTGGCGTAACTCAAATTTCTAATTTTACTAATCTAGCACTATTGTAGAAGACCTTAATCCTAATGATTAACGAACTTACTTTCATGTGTTTTGTCTTTTTGAGTTACTAAAGAACTAGTTCCGATTTATGGTTCGAACTCCGGTATCTTGGAAGATAAGGTATATTAAAAGTGTAGAACGTTTTTCATGATGGACACCATGCATATGATATCATTTTGAGTTTTTTCAGGTACTTAGATAATAAAACCAGGGCCCCGGTATTCACTATGTGAATTTAACTGTGTTGGTATGAGCAGATACAAACATCATAATCAACTATTATCCATTAGATGAAAAATGGCAACTCAAAGGTAAATATGTACTAGAGGGGTAATACAGTAATTTCATCCTACTAGTACGGTATTGCATTGGGGGTATATTTACAGGTATAATATATGCTAAATGGATCAAGCTATTTAATTGTTCATAAGTTTCACAGAAAATAAATGACATTTAGTCCAAGAGTTCAATATTGGGCCTATAGTAGTGTGCCCCAATATTAATGGACAAGGTCTAATCATAATTAAGAGTTAATTATGATAGTGGGTATATAGTTCATTAGAGCTTGGGCTTTATGGATTCATCTGGTCCCCTGTCTAGCTCAAATTAAAGCCTAATAGTCATTTGATAATCAGTTGAGCCCAACAAGCCCAATAAGCCCATTAGGGTTTACTAATCTCTCTATATTTAAGAGAAAAGTTCTCTAACAACAAGATACAAGTGTTACACATGGAACACTCCTTGAGAAGAGAGTGTCCAATGAAAATAGAGAGAGAAAAAACAGAGAAAATCAGCCACTACTAGGGATTCATTGTCCTTAGTGTTTCGGCCATCCTGGAGAAATCAGTTCGAGAAGATTGTCTTCTTGTTCTTCTACGGATCCCTTTATTAGGAATCAAGAAGGTGACCACCCACCGGATCATTCAAACGGCTTTCAAGAATAGACGGGAAGGCGAGAAGTTTGTGGAGCGAATTCGGGTATTATTCTTGTCTAGATCAAGAGTTAATTCATGTTAGATCACGATCTGAAACGTTTTGTAAAAAGAAAAATTTTATACGACCAATTCCGCTGCGTTTCTTGATTTTACAAAACTATACTGTTCTTGAAAATAATTTTATGAAAATATTTTCCAGAAATTTATTCCAATAAACACCAGCACTAATATCATCCGGCCTTGTCTAGAGCCTTCTAGGACTTAGTAGCGCCAACTAGAATCTTCTAGCATAGCCAAGACCTCTCTTGATCATTCTAGAAGTGTTAACCACGTTCTAGGGTCTTCCTCAATCTTTTTGGGTGAACAATATATATAGAGGACCTTAGAGCCATGAGCAATAACATTTGGATTTTGAGAGCCAAATGAGCGGGGCGTAACAATAGGATACAAATAGTCCCTAAACTATCTAATTTGTGACAATTTGGTCCTCAAAATTTCAATTATAGCAATTAAACCCTTAAACTTTTTTGATTTGTAGTAATTTGGTCCATAAATTGTCTAAATTGTAATATGCTATTAAATTTATGATTAAAAAACACATATAAGGAGCACGTTATAGCATCTAAAAGAATATTTAAAGAAAATAAATTGAATAAAATAATTCGAAGATAATGAAAAATATATTCTTTGCATTTTCTATGGTTATTCATTTTTATACTTGAAATTTTTAAGTTACCTTTCAACTACACTTTTAAATATCACTATTTATGTTTTTGGCCAAAAATTTAGCAACTTGGAATTTAAACAGTTTAATAACTAAATTGCTATAAATCAAAAAATTTAAGAGTTTAATTGCTATATTTAAAACTATGAGGATCAAATTACCACAGATTAGATACTTTAAGAACCATTTGTGCCATTAACCCTAAGAATAATCCATGAGAATAAGACAAATAGAAGGATTATTGAAAGAAAAACAAAATTTAGGGAAAGTCCTACCATAGAAGGAGATCAAAAAAGATCTTTTTCTTTAGTGAGATAGAGATCATGATAGAAAAATAGTTGAAAAACAAAGATGAAATTTTTGAAAGAGAGAAAAATAGCTGGGATTTTTCACAAGTATTGATTTTGAGTTTTATTATGAATTAAGTTGTCCCTAAATTATCAAAAGTTTTGACTTTGCCCTTTGTACTCACGCACATGATCTAAAATTGGAGGATTTTCTTTTTCTTTTTCTTTTTTGGTAAATTAACACATTAGATAAGTTGGGGGTTGGATTTAGTTTAGATAGAAGGTTAAAACAGAATTAAAACTCAGCATAAAAAAAATCCAAAATATTTCCTGGGAATCAAGCGCCCTAATATCAAATTCCATAAATCATTTAGATCCAACATATATTAGAGAAAGACGAGTCTATTTTTTTAAAATAATCAAAAATGGAATTAACTGGGGAAATTTGAGGTGTTACCTTGCTGATTACAACGGATCTTTTGCTTCTGCACAGGTGAATGAGGCTAGAACTTCAACAATCTGTAGTTGCATATGAAGAAGAGGATTGCTTGTACAAGGCTTACACCATTGAGGGCTAGATGAAATGCTTCTTAATGTGGCTGGTGGTGATTAATGGGTACTTATGCCCAAGTAATATGGCTGGTTATAATTAATGGGTACTTAGGACAAAGTTACGTATTGCTAACGGTAATTAATATATAGTTCTCTTTCTTCTTCTTCTTTTTTTTTTTTTTTTTGCCCCCTTTAATTCATGCATAAAACCTTGTTTGAGTTGTGTTGTTATAAACTATCAAGTTCTAGATATATTTTTTCTTTTCACACAACGTATAATTTCTTTGCACACAGTGCTGTGAGGCTTGATTTCTAGAAGAAAAAAGTTTGACTTGATTTCTTTCTTTCTTTTTTTTTTTTGAATTTCAATTTTTTGTATTCTCATATAAATTAAACCCCAACTTATTTAATGTGTTAATTTTTACCAAATGCTTCTCAAAATTAGTTCATACCCTTATCATGTGGAATATTCCGTCTACTTGATTGACTGATTAATTATTTGATAGGATTGAGGCAAAGCTGAATTTTTTTATATTTTGTGGGCAATTTGAGATAATCCACATAATGCGAGGGAAAAATATTAAAAAATATTTTATTAACTTGAGCATGTGTCAAATTAGGAGGTTTTTGGTGCATTTTAAATAAAACTTCTAAATTGCCATCCATGGTATAAATTTATTATTTTTTAAAGATAAACGATTTTGTTAGTCTCAAATTATGAGAAAAATCTTATTTTGGGTCTTAAACTTTGAATTGTATTATTTTGATTCTTAAACTATTGAAAAAAGTGTCATTTTAGTCAATTTTAGTTATATATATTGTTTTATTATTAACAAAATAAGCATACAAGACACTTTTACTATTTTATTTTATTGCACTTATTTTATATTTAAAAGCATAGTCTACCGTTATAATGAAATTAGAACATGAAGAAACTATTTAAAAATAATTAATTGAACAAAAATTAGCTGCATATTAGACAATAATATAACGTAAAAATGTCTAAAATACGATATTTTGTTGATATATTATGAATATAAGTATAATTCATATACTGGTTCAAATTTAAATAAGAATCAACGAAATGTATAATAAAAAGAGTTAAAATAAAATATTTTTAATAGTTTATAGATCAATATAATACAATTTAAAACTTAAAAGCTAAAATAAAATTTTTTCTTTCGTATAATATAAGGACTAATAAAATAATTTATCCATCCTTTAAACTAGAATCTTCACCATGGGGATAGAAATTCAATAAGAAACAGATATATAATTTTTTTCCCTCAATAGAAAATATGTGTACCAACTATTGACAAGTTACCAGATGTTAACTCATTCAAGTACCAAGAGCGTTATGTCATATATGTGAACAAATACCCTTTAACCAATCACAAATATTAATTTTGTTTTTGAAAAAGAAAATCCTTTAGCAAAACAAAAGGCCACACTAGTTGCAGAACTCCGAAGTCTAAACGCCCAAACCTTGGACCTTAGCTTCTCCCATCCAAAACATTTACATTCTCAGAAAAATAAAAGATTTTTATATTTAATGTAAGAAATGCCACTCTTAATTTTTTTTTTTTCTGCAACTGAAAATGTATATAGTTAGATATACATAAACCCCAAAACCCAAAACCCTGAACCACCATGCCCTGTTCGGCTCTCTTTCGGGGTTATATCAGAACCATGTCTCTGGGAGCCACCACCACAGCCAACACCAATTCTCTGGCTTTCCTCAAGACCCAGAACAAGATTATGCCCTTTAAGCCTTCTCTCTTGTTGGGCTTCGTCGTGCGGCAGAGGAACCATTCTAGCCGTACTATCGGGTTCTGGAATGTCTACCGTGCGCCCCGTCACGTGGGTTGTCGGGAGTTCACGTGCTTGGCTTCTTCCGGGACCGTTGAGGTCGATGAGCGGCGGAGGCAGCGGAAGAGTAGTGCTGCTATGGTGCCGTTGTGGCAGCAGCAGAGTCTGAGTTACGGCCGGTACGCGTACCAGGATGTGTCGAGCGGCGAGGATTCGGACCGCGAATTCGGGTCTTCTGGGCAGGAAATGGTTAGTTTTTGGTGTACCCTTTTTGGTTGGAAGTGTAATTTGAGACATCGGATTAATTTTGTGATGAGTATGTATGTGAACTTATGTATCAATTATAAAGATTGGATTACTATTGGAACACATTAACTTAATGTTTCTGGGATTGTAGTTCTCAAGTGATGCTCTGCTGATGTTGTATTTTAGTTCTCTTCGTCTACGTCTTTTCTCTAGTGTGGATATTCTTCATTGTACTTGTTAGTGCATCTATGTTTTTCTAGATAAACTAAGAGGTATTGTTCTAACATTTATAGACTGAGGTTATCTAATTTCTGTGTTCGTGATTGCCAGTGTGGTTCAACCCTTGAAAACGTTGATGAGTGGAGATGGAAGTTAACCATATTGCTCCGTAATGAAAATGAACAAGAAGTGGTTTCAAGGGAGAAAAAGGACAGGCGTGATTTCGACCAACTTTCGGCACTGGCAACCAGAATGGGCTTATTTAGGTATTTTGGTGTTTTAGGTGTCTTATCTTGTTTACATTTGTTTCTTCCTTTTATACACTGTCACTTATTGGAGCGCTGCTTTTCTTGATTAACTTTTGCAGCCGTCAATATTCCAAAGTAGTGGTTTTTAGTAAAGTCCCTCTACCAAACTACAGATCAGATTTGGATGATAGGCGCCCGCAGAGAGAGGTATATTCTTTGTATACTTGCAGACTCATGTTCTGTTAAACTAATTAACTAACTCATATTTGTGACTAGAGCTAATTGGTTGAATACTTACTTTCAGTATGGACTGGAGTCATATTTGCAATACTAGATTTGGATATTGTTGAAGACGCCAATTTTAACATTTATGTATTTTACTTTATGTACTCTATCAATTTCTCACTTGATAAAGCGTGTATAGGTGATATTACCTTATGGACTGCAATCGGAAGTAGATTCTCATCTTAGAGCCCATCTTTCTCGAAAGTCAAAATCAGATAATTCATTGTTAATATCAAGCCGCAGTGATAGCATTGTCTCTGATGAGGGGTTTTATGAGCAACAGGAGCCGTTGGTCCGTAACAGTGTTGCCATGGAGAAAATCCTCCGGCGTAAAAGTTTGAACCTGCGTTATCAGCAACAAGAATGGCAGGTCACTTCTACTTCTTCTTCTTCTTCTCTTTTCTTTCTTCCTAGTCATTCTATAAGGCCCATCACATTTTAGCTTATGCTTGCAGGAGTCTCCTGAAGGTGAAAAGATGCTCGAGTTCCGTAAAAGTCTTCCAGCATATAAAGAGAGGGAAGCATTGTTAAAAGTCATATCAGAAAATCAGGTCAGCTATGATTATATGATATTTTGATTGATTACTGTGTTTATTGCTTTTATTCATTTATATGCTTGAGTTCTCTTCCAGAAGCTAAGCACAACTTAAGGGACAATCTCTTTTAGGTTTTCTGCCATCTTATTAATTCTAGTGAAAAAAAAAAGGGTCTTTTGATTAACACTTGGTGCCGAAGGAGTGGAAATCTGCCTAAATCAAGCAAATCGTGTGTTTTATATATTCTGTCGAATGAGAGATTTTGACTCTTCTACTGTTTGTAGTAGTCATTGATATAAGATCCTTTGGTACTCAGGGTTTCTGCTTTCTCTCTGAACCATGAATCTTGACTTATTCATTTTGTGAATATAATGTGCATTGGGATTGAATCATTGTTTGTATGTCCAGTGATTGTTCTATATGCGTTGTCTTTTTTACAACTGTTTTAGTGGTGGTCATGAGAAATTCATAATTGATAAGGATAAAAACCAAGAAAGGAAAAAAAGGATAAAAGTTTATGCTGGTCAGAAGCATTAAGAGCATTTCTTTGAAGATTACATGACCGTCAGAAGCATTAAAGGCATTTCTTTGAAGATTACATGACTTTCTCTGTGTTGCATTGAGCTGAAAATTATGAAAAGGAACACTTTTTATTATGTATAAAGCGTTGTGTGAAAATGTCACGAGATCATAGTTGCATTGGCTAATCTTAACTTGACAGCTAAATGATATGATCAAATAGAAATTGCAGCTAAATTGCCTCTGTTATATTGATAAGAGCTGATCAAATAGAAATTGCAGCTAAATTGCCTCTGTTATATTGATAAGAGCTGAAAACTCCGGGAAACATACAATGCCAGGTTAGATTCGAGAGCCCTGGTGCTCTCCCTTTAGATTTTTCAGTCCAAAATCTCCATAACCTTTACTCCCTAACATTCCCTCTTTTATTATTTGCCTAACTGCACCACTCAACGAACAAGGACCCTAACAG
This sequence comes from Parasponia andersonii, assembly GCA_002914805.1. Classification (NCBI taxonomy): domain Eukaryota; kingdom Viridiplantae; phylum Streptophyta; class Magnoliopsida; order Rosales; family Cannabaceae; genus Trema; species Trema andersonii. The sequence continues at coordinate 520,448 of JXTB01000296.1, forward strand.
AAAAGTAACAGATCACAAAAAGACTCTTTTATTTCTCCTAACAACCTCCCTCCCCCAGACAGATAATGGTTAATTAGTCTACTGCTAATTCCCCCTAAACTTGGATTACTGCTGCTTCTTACGCCTTGTGTAAGTGAACCGAATTGGAGGCTTAACACTAATATTATGTGAACTGTAGCTTGGTGTCGGGTTCTAGGTTCATGTCCAGGCTCACCTGGTGTGTTTACAAATGGGATTCTTCTGTATGAGATCACTGCCAGATTAACTTGACGGCTAAAAGTTTGGGAACCGTTGCTTGGTCTTTTGTCCTAGGTTCCTGTCCAGGCTCATATTGTCTTTACAAGTGGGATTCTGCTCTGTGAGATCGCTGCTATTTTGAGCTTTATGTGTTATGCGAGAATGAGTTCATTCCAATGAAGGATTTTTGGGTCTTTGAGCAATAATTATCAACTCTACTCAGCATTTGGTCATTGCTACCCGTCATCTTTTACGGAGCATCACTTTTTCTTTGGTATTTGTTGTTACCAAATGTCTCCAGAAATTGGTTGTTAGTTTCCTTGTTAGCTAAGTAAATCAGCTAAATATCTCGGACTTATAGATATTAGTAAGGATTCTCTTTGAAAAGAGAGGGAGAAATAAAGAGGGAGAAATAACTAAGGCAAGCCTTTTTGAGTAATATTGCAAGTGGTTTTCTATTAGGTTTCGTTTAATTCTGCAATTATGTAGGCCTCGAGGGTGCTCCTATGAACTGTTAAAGTGGGTTGATAATGTGGCTAGATCCGTACTCACAAAATATGTATTTTTTTTTTTCCTGTTATGATAGGTTGTTGTCATTTCGGGTGAAACTGGTTGTGGTAAAACTACACAACTTCCTCAGTACATTTTAGAATCTGAGATTGAGGCTACACGTGGAGGTTTTTGTAATATCATCTGTACTCAACCCCGGCGGATATCAGCCATGGCTGTTTCTGAAAGAGTTGCTGCAGAACGGGGAGAGACACTTGGGGAATCTGTGAGTTTCTTTTCCCAATATGACTTTTGCTTCAATATCTTAAACCTGCCTGGTATTTCAAGGATTATGTATCTTGACAGATTTTTATGACTTTTTTTTTTTTTTTTTTATAAATTTTTGTAATGATCTACTTCATTTCTTCTTAGTACTCACGCAAACATGCACACACACACACACACACACACACACACACACACACATATACACGTATATGTATGAATTAGAATTTACTCTCCATTTTCTAATTAGTTCCCCCCTCTCGTAAAAGGTGGGTTACAAAGTTCGTCTGGAAGGAATGAAAGGCAGGGACACTCGCCTTCTTTTTTGCACTACTGGCATATTATTGAGGAGATTGCTTGTTGATAGAAACTTGAGAGGTGTTACACATGTTATTGTTGACGAGATTCATGAACGTGGAATGAATGAAGGTACTTTTATTATTAATTTAAGGTTTGTGTCTGGTATTTCACATGTGATTTTTAACCGTAACTTTTTATTTTCCAGATTTTCTTCTTATTGTCCTGAAAGAACTTCTTCCTCGTCGACCAGAATTGAGATTAATTTTGATGAGTGCAACCCTAAATGCTGAGCTTTTCTCTTCTTACTTCGGTGGGGCTCCAACAATCCATATTCCTGTAAGTTTAAGATGCTTTATTCTTTGTAATTGTGTATTTAATGAATAATGACTTGATGAATGAGCAAAATTCAGTTCCCAAATGTGAAATTATGGTAGAAAATAGTGTACGGTGTACCCTAAGACTTTTTCACATTTTCTTTCCTTGTCGTGTTCTTTTATTTTCTTTTGTTTTTTTCTCTTGAAATATTTTTGTTTCGCTTGCAATATTTCTGTCTGTGGTAAATATTTAAGGCACCTTTTGTTGATTTCATTTTGCCCGTATCAAATTTTTGATATTCCTACAGTGAATTAATTGAAAAAAAAAAAAAACAAAAGGATTGATATGTTCTGAATGTGCTAATCTAAACTGTTTACACGGGGGTTTTGTCATGTTTCCCAGGGTTTTACATACCCAGTTCGAGCATATTTTCTGGAGAACATTTTGGAAATGACTGGATATCGGTTAACTCAATATAATCAAATTGATGATTATGGGCAAGAAAAGTCATGGAGAATGCAAAAGCAAGCTCAAACTCTAAGAAAAAGAAAGAGCCAGATTGCTTCTTCAGTTGAGGTACAGTAAATTATACTCTGGCTAGTTTCCATTCGTGGCCCTTGGGTATATATGTTTATATGCTTGTGAACAGGATGCACTTGAAGTTGCCGACTTTAGGGAGTATAGTCCAAGGACTCGGGAGTCATTATCCTTTTGGAATCCTGACTCAATTGGATTTAACCTCATTGAGCATGTGCTTTGTCACATAGTCCGGAATGAAAGGCCTGGCGCTATTTTAGTTTTTATGACTGGCTGGGATGACATAAACTCTTTAAAGGATCAGCTTCAGTCTCATCCTCTCTTGGGAGATCCCAGCAGGGTCTTGCTGCTAGCATGCCATGGTTCGATGCCTAGCGCCGAGCAGGTGACTATTATATTTACTTTTTTGTATTTCCTCAATGCAAGTACCAATGTTACTATTGATGAGTTATAAGAACTTCTGGAAGATCTGACATTTTCAAATATATCAGCGTGTTTCTTTCGTCAAAATGCTACTGATAACTTTAGTTAAGATGAATATGTTATTCTGGGTTTTAGTTGTATCTGAGGCGTATATGTGATGTGGTTCAAGTAATATTGAGTTCTAAGTTGGCTTTGGTCTTTGTTTGGAGCTCTGATCTTGAGGCTTGCCTTATCTTGAATGTATAGATAATTGATCAACAGTTTTGGAGCATTCTTGTTACAATAGTGGAGACATATCCCTTTCCTTTTTACTTTTGTTTTGTCTTTTTTCCTTTTTCATTTTAGTTCATCTAAGAAAATTAATCAACATGTGCTGGATTTCATCTTTCAAGTAATTCGCCAAAAAATGAGATCAGACATTCTATTAGTGGAATAGAGGGGGACTAAAAGCCATAGAAAGAAAATTCCTCACTTTTCTATTGTGCCATTTTTAAACTCTTATGTGGGTGAATATATAATTTATCATTAAAACCGTGACAGGGAAGGGTAATGGGACTTTCTTTTAGTGGATAAAGCTCCTCTTCAGTGCTAGCTATTGCCCTGTGTTGTCTAGAGATTCCTCTTTCCTTATATATAGTAGTTTAACCATGCTGCCATGCTATGTGTGCATAAAGTTGATGAAAACTGAGGACCTTATTGTAAATTGTACACTAAGTCATATATCTATAGGTTAGAGTTTAGATATGAGTGTGTGAGTGTGTGGGAAGGGAGGGGTTCGAATTCTAGTTATGTCAATTTATGTATTAATTTCGTGATAAAAATTGAAAAAAAAATACTAGAAAATTATAATTGAACTATTGTTTCAAAGACTTCATGTTATTCTTTTCTTATTTTCTACTTTAGCCCAAAACCATGTATTGAAACCCAATGGTTTAATGACACTGGCAATACTTGTACATTACTAATGATAAGCAATAATTTTTGTTGGATATTGTTTCCATTATTTGTTCATAATTTCAAAAGCTTAGCCATAGTCTTAGACTTTAGCTACATGTATATTACTACTTTGTTTCATTACAGGTTCTTGTTTTAATGGTAGTATATGTTTGGTAATAGAAACTTTTTTCTGTTTCCCTTTTAATGTTTGCAAACAGAAATTAATATTTGATAAGCCAGAAGATGGAATGAGGAAAATCGTACTTGCTACAAACATGGCTGAGACTAGCATCACCATCAACGACGTAGTTTTTGTTGTTGACTGTGGGAAAGCAAAAGAGACATCATATGATGCTCTAAATAACACCCCGTGTTTGCTCCCGTCCTGGATTTCGAAGGCTGCTGCTCGGCAAGTAAGACTTTTCGGTTGACATTGTGATTATTTTTTTCTAGTTGCAAAACTATATTTGATACTAAGCCATATGAGCTGTGTTGCAGCTTACAACTTCTATTTTCTCTCTTTTGTCTGCGATGCTCATGTGAGTTTNGGGGGGGGTGGGGATGGATGGTGCACTTGTTAATGTAACTGGTGGGCTTGGGTGGGTTTCTGTCAAAAACTGGGATTAACAATTGATTCGTTTATTAGACAGTGGATTCTCTTCTAATGCGTGATAGGTAGATTTACAACATGCTGCATGTTACAAATTTTATTCTTTCCAAAATCCTTGCCAACAATGTTTCATTTGCAGTAACTTCCATTGAATTTGTTTTTATCCATAGCTTCCTTTTATGGTGAAATTTAAATATAATATTAAGGAACCATTGTCAGCCCTGTTCATGTTGTGCATCTGAATTTTCTTTCGGGCCTACTTAGTCCTTTATCCTATATCATCACTGATAGCGAAAACACTAATTGGAAATACCAATTTAACATTTATGTTTTGCAGAGAAGAGGAAGAGCAGGTCGTGTTCAGCCGGGAGAGTGTTTCCATCTTTACCCAAGATGTGTATACGATGCATTTTCTGATTATCAACTGCCTGAGCTTTTGAGAACACCATTGCAGTCTCTGTGTTTGCAAATCAAAAGCTTACGACTTGGAAGTATTTCAGAGTTCCTATCTAGAGCCTTGCAGCCTCCGGAACCTCTATCAGTATGTTTCAATGTTGAAAACCTCTACAAAAGTTAACTTGATATTTTATTTTCTACTTTGATCTGTTGTTTGCTGGTCATTTTCCTTGCCTTTGTTCTTCTGCGGTTGAAATAACCTGTCTTGTTTCTTTTGTAGGTTCAAAATGCTGTTGAATATTTGAAGATCATTGGAGCTTTGGATGAAGATGAAAATCTAACAGTTCTAGGTGAAGAGATTGTGCTATTGTTGCCATAACAAATCTCTTCTTGATTTTGCAGCTGTTTTATTGCAGTGTTATTCTGCTATCTTGAAATATAATGATTTGGTATCCACAGGACGCAACCTGTCAGTGCTTCCAGTTGAGCCTAAACTTGGAAAGATGCTCATATTAGGGGCTATTTTCAACTGTCTCGATCCAGTGATGACTGTTGTTGCGGGCCTTAGTGTCAGAGATCCATTCATGATGCCTTTTGACAAGAAGGATGTAAGAATCCTATGATTTTTTGTTTTAACTCATCATTTCTCTGTTTTAACATTTTTTTCTAAGAAGATAAAGCCCAATGGGGAAGATGATGTTTCTCTATCCTACCTGGAGCTTCAGCATATTGTGCTTTTATATTGTCCATTGATTTTCTATTTAGGATCCAAAATTCATTAACTACATTTTTTTTCAATCGGTTTTCCTGTCAGGATCCAAAATTCATTAACTACGTTTTCAAAAAATTGTGGCTGATATCTTAATTTTAACAATTTTCTTTTTCCCCCCTTTTTCTGTTTAATTTTTGTTAGTAGTGGTAGGCAGATAAACTAATGCATTTCTTTTTGTAACGAACAAATTTGGCATACACAGAATTGGGTTTCTTGAAAGCATTTTACTAGTGATACGGATTTATTTTTAGTTTTATGAGTTTTGACTTCAATGGAATTATATCCTTAAAATTTGAGATTCTATATAATCCGAGTAATTGGATTTGGTGACTCTATTGGTTGCTTTGTAAAATGCAGGTCTACTTATAGTAGAATTAGAAATGAGCGGTACTGATATTTTTAAGGTCATTGGGTTAAAAGTAGCTTCTTGAAATATTGGATTGATTAGGCATTATTTACTTGGTCTTTCTTTTTGCTAATTAAACGGAATTACTGCTGCTAGTATCAAACTTAAATATTATAAAATTTTGAGGGTCCTCTGGTGTGATGATGCAAAATAAGAATCTTAATTTCAACCTAGCAGCGATTGATAAAGAAAAAAAATTTTGCATTCGCGTCAATTGGGAAATAATCTATGCCTTCCTTTTTCTTTCACATTTTCTTCAGCTAGCAGAGTCAGCAAAAGCACAGTTCTCAGCTCGTGATTATAGTGACCATCTGGCACTTGTTCGAGCTTATGAGGGTTGGAGAGATGCCGAAAGAGAGCAATCGGGTTATGAGTACTGCTGGAGGAATTTTCTCTCTGCACAAACTTTACGAGCCATTGACTCTCTTCGGAAGCAGTTCTTTTATTTGCTCAAGGATACTGGTCTGGTTGATCGTGATAGAGAAAGCTGTAACACATGGAGCCATGACGAGCATCTTATCAGAGCAATCATTTGTGCGGGCTTGTTCCCCGGGTTATGCTCTGTTGTGGTAAGTCGAGCTGCATATGTTTTAACAAACATCTTTTCTCATTAGGATGTGTAAAAGCTGTTGTCTCTCTTTGCCTATGGATATATATCTATCCTGCGCCTCTAGTATATTTGTGATGTAACTTAGACCTCTGTATGCAAAGGTTAAAGGTAATTTTTAAGTTGGGAATTATCATGATGGTTCTTAAATTTAGATGAAATTAATTTGGGTTGTCGTAATGTTTTTATGACTATTCTTATTATTTCCATCTGTTTTGATTGTGGATGCTGTATTCTTTTTTATCCATCTTCATGGTTTTGCCTTAACTACTTTCTTTTCACAGAACAAGGAAAAATCTATTGTGTTAAAAACAATGGAGGATGGTCAAGTACTTCTCTACTCGGTTAGTCTCCTTGTCTTAATTTAATCTTTTCTATGCTGTTCTTTGTTTGTGTGTTTGTGGTTTTTCGATTTTGTTTTATTGAATGAATGTAAAACGCTGATACAAATTTTTTATTTTGTTTTGTAATAATGGGCTCCATCAAATAGAATTCCGTGAATGCTGGGGTACCTAAAATTCCATATCCATGGCTAGTTTTCAATGAAAAGGTTAAAGTAAACTCAGTTTTCCTCCGAGATTCAACTGCTGTGTCCGATTCTGTGCTTCTACTATTTGGAGGGAGTCTTAACAGGGGTGGACTAGTACGTATTTGTTTCTACCTGCTCCTCCTAGTATTAGATGTTCTTTTTTCTCAGACACAATACTAATACCATACTTGCTTTTTGATAGGATGGGCACCTAAAAATGTTAGGAGGATACTTGGAATTTTTCATGAAACCTTCCTTAGCAGAAACATATATATTTTTGAAGAAGGAGCTCGATGAACTCATTCAGATGAAGGTAAATGCCACCAGTGATGGCTATCATATCCATTCGGTTGAATCACAGCAGTTAACCATTTTGTATGCTTTGTTTTATATCTATATTTTCTATGCTAATGCGTTTGATGTTTTCCACGTAAGCAGCTCCTGAATCCCAAGCTAGACGTACAATCTCATAGTGAGCTCCTTTCAGCATTAAAATTACTGGTTTCAGGGGACCAATGTGAGGGAAGATTCGTCTTTGGTCGCCAGCTACCATCACCCAGAAAGGCCAAAAAAGAGACACTGCCTGTTGCGAAAGGAGGTAATAAATCTCTTGGTGGGGATAATTCCAAAAATCAGCTTCAGACAGTGCTCGCCAGAGGTGGACATGAAGCGCCCACCTACAAGACAAAACAACTGAAAAATAACCAATTCCGTTCGACAGTGATCTTCAACGGTTTAGACTTTGTGGGGAAACCGTGCAACAGTAAGAAACTTGCGGAAAAGGACGCAGCCGCTGAGGCTTTGCTGTGGCTGCAGGGCGACAGACATTCATCTTCCACAGAAGTTGACCACATGTCAATGCTTTTGAAGAAGAATAGCAAAAAGAAAAGTCACAAAAAACTGCCGTTCCAGGGTGCCAAGTGGAGCTAACTGCTAAACAAAAAGGTCAAAGGATGATATAATATATACTTGATTCTTTTTCACCAATAGAGCTCTTGTCATTTTAAATTGGTTCAGGGCATGGAGCTGGACGGTCAATATTTTTGATCAGGAGAGTTGTAGCCATAACAGCATAACCACATATGGCGAAATCCCATTACTGGAGCTGGCCTGACTGAACCTTATGGAGAGGAGTGATACCTGATCGAATTATGCATTTTTCTTCACAGGTATAGAATCCTTGATTTTACATTCTTCAGAGGCAGAAGATGGAGTTTTAACTAGTTGCATTGAAGCTACATGAATAATTTATCCACAGAGATCACATTGATCCAAACTCACGTTTGTATATAAGATATAATATTATTCTGTTAGTAAGTTTAGTGAGCAAAATGAAAGGGTTAGGAAGAGAACATGCTTCACTCTAAGGCAAAAACCTTGTAGCTCTTATTAACATGTATTATATTCTTTTTTGTCTGGTTAGTTTTCTGCAACTATAAACTGAAGTTCCGGTGCTTTTTTTCGGTTCATTGCTTGCCTGTGTAAGAAAGTGCTGCTCAATTAGATCTTCTAAAGAAGGGTGAAAAAAGAAGAGGAAAACAAACTAACATATAAAGCGAAGTTTGATGGGACTTGAAAACAAGCATTTTTTATTTGCTGGTGAATCATTAAAATGTCAATTTTCTTTCGATATTTTGAATTAAGAAAAATGCTAAGAGGACTCTGGTTGAAAAAAGATAACTCTGTATGCATATGCCTGGTAATATAAACAAATTGTGAGATATATGCTTCAGGTATTTGGAAAGCCTAAAATACCTTCAATATTTTACACCATCCCTCTAATCACTCAAAACTCTCTATTTCCCTGTTCCCCTCTATTCTTCCCTCTATCTCAATGAAAACAATTATAATCTTAACGAAAGACGTGCTCAAGCTTCGTTAAGAAAAACCATCAAAACCTCGAAGTATCTCATTGATTCCAACCTGATGAATAATCGACACATCAATATGGGCAAGTAATCTCTATCTTTTAATGTTATGAGTATGGTAATCTCCATATTTAAATGTTACGACTATGGTTAAAATAGTGTATCACTAAGTTTTGAGATGTTTTGATGTGATATGTGTTTAAAAAAAAAATCAGCTTTGAGTTTATTTAGGTAAATTTAATAAAGAAACGACCATTTTAGACAAAAACTACTACGTTTGACCAAAATCCAAAAACACCATTTTAAACTGTATTTAAAAATGATTAAAAAAACAATTTCAAAGTCATCGAATATGCAAAATTATATATATACTCCAATCAAAATTTCTGAATCGCATCAAAAGCTATTGAAACAATTGAATAGATGCAAAAAATCGTCGTATACATGGAGTTATTGTTACCTTTTTTCAATTATGTGAGATAGTCAAAGTATGCGTTTGTTGTTTCCGGGAGTATTTTTTTGTCCAAAAACATATATATCAAAATTTTATTGAGTGAAGTATATATCTAAAATTTTGTGTATTATTGGCATACTTAGTATAATTTCTCAGTGAAAGATATATCTCAGAACTTTTAAAGTCACATGAAGGCCATTCTTTATTGTGTGTTGTTAAATACTGTACGTAGTGCCATCTGGCAATACCTTTGATAAATTTTTAGAATGTCAATTTGCTTATTACATGAGGATTAGCAAAACAAGGCATCTTTAATTGTGTGGGGGTTAAACAAGTGAATGTGTACAAAAAACGACAATTTTTTATTCTCTCTCTCTCTTATCAGCTAATCATACAAAGCGATCATCAATAGGGGAAAAAAGTGGGAAAGGTAAAAAGGAGGTACCCAGAAAAGAAGAAAATTTTCATCACTTGGTAGTTGATAGAACTTGAATCCCATCATTTTGAGTGCAAGAGCTAGCGAATCAATTATTTGTATCATGTACTCCATTTTAACGTATGCGTGAAATCTATGCTGATATAAAAATTAGATTTGGGCGACTTTTTTTTTTTTTTTTTTTAATCAACGCCTTCTCTTCAACAGTCATTCTAATTTTAACAGATTTCTCTTTTATTAGAGAGGTCTTTCTTCTTATTTTTCTCTATTTTTTTTATTTTTTATTTTATTATCAAGTAATACTCTTAAATTTAGATTTATAAAAATCTTCGCACACTCATATCTAGATTTATAACTATTTACGTTATTTTTAAATTTTATTTATTAAGAATACGATTATTCTTTAAATTTGTATCACTTTTTATTCAGATCTAAAAAGATAGCTATCATGAGAAATCAGAGTTAGCAAAATCTTCTATCGTAAATCAATCAGAAATGACAATTCGAACTAAGAAAAATTAAGACAAACTATTGAAGAATTCTAATTTATCTTTTATTGAGTTTTTTGGAAGATCGTTATCAAGGAACATTAATGTCTCAAGATCTCTGAGAGAGTTTTTATTTTCAAATTTATGAAATATTTTTCTAATTCTTATTGTAAGAATTTATATGTAATCTGATTGACTAATGTAATTCTTATGTAAATTTAATAAAATTATTTTTATTTTAAAAAAAGGAAAAAAAAAATCTGATAATCTGATATTGTTATAAACAATAGTACGATAAAAGTAACTTCCAACTTTCACCTCCTACATATTTATAATTTAATATTAGTTGCTTGCCTAAAAGACAAATTCGAAGGAGGAATTTTTTCCTCAATTAATTATTATTATTTTTTTATCTATGCATCATGCAAAAATGTTTGTTTAATTTCAAACAATAAAATAAGGCTTTTAAGAGAACCTTCTAATTGGTGAGTAACGTACCCGTCTTACTCTCCAGCTGTGAGTCCTTTCGGACTTTTGGAATTTTAGAATTAAAGCCGACCATTTGCTGTTTCTAGTATTGTCACCAAGTAGAAAATTAAAAGGAGCAAAGTTGTGAACTAGATTGTTATTTGTTAAGGTAGAGTTTAAAATTTGATTACATATTTGCTTAAGCACGTTTTTGTTTGTTTATTGCCCGTGTGGAGCATATAATCATACATTACAATGTACGTACACGAGGAAGCAGTCCAAACTCTTTTTCTCCTCTTGAGTATCAATTAATTTTTTGTCTTCCTTTTTATTTCTCTTTTTTCTTTTGGCGAACCGACATGAACAATTAATATTGGGATTAAAAGCTATATCTTTATAATATACTGAATCAGACATTAATTATCTTTAGTTCGCAAGGGCCTACAGTTTATCTTAAACGCAGCATGATCTTTCAATATACATATGTGACCATTAGAGAGTTTATTTCGTCGTACAGGTCTTTGTTATCTCTAATGATCGCTTTTGTATTGATGAGTCTGCTATTGTGTACGTGTTATCATGAATAAACATGTTCAGGCTGTCCCTTTTAAAAATAAAAAATAAAAATCATGCGTTTGTCATTTATCTTTTATAGGAGTTGAGGGATTTTAACTTGAGATCTTGGGATTTCAACATTGATTATTATTGCTTATATCAATTAGTTTAAGATTGTGATCACGATATACTAACAACATTATACATAAAAAGAAGTGGATATCTATATATAAAATACATATATAAAATATATGCAAGGGGAAAGAGACGAGTTATAGAAAACAATAACAATTTTTGGAATCTGGTAGTTGGTGGTATGAAATTTTCTTGAAAGACGGTTATGAAAATCGTCATATATATTGCAAACAAATTACTCCTCCTAACACAAACTTTTATATATTTATTTGTTTATTTTTAATAAATAGTTCCGGACAAGAGAAGAAGCATAAGAAAAAAAAAAAAATTCTTTTCTTCTTCTTCTTCTTCTTCAAAAAAAAAAAAAAGGAAAAAAATTTCTTTTCTGGATCAAATTAAATTACAAGAAACTTTATTACAATTTTGCAAAAAAAATCACATCCTATTCGGCTCACATCATTAATTGAGCACTCTTATGTGGGCTATATGTGAACATAATTCGTCTCTCTACATAAATACAAATCCAATATATTTATTCTTGTATGAATGCCTATATAAATTATTACATAATGTCAAAAAAACAAAACAAAGAAGTAGGAGTATGTAACGTTTAATTACTTACTGATCCTTGCGCAAAAGCTGGAGGGCCTTGACCAAAGTGGGTTTAAACCTATTAACATCAAGATTTACACATTGCTTCTCCAAAAAAATCGCCTTAAAATCTTCCCAATTCTTCCCAATGGAATAAGGATTAGTGAAAACTGCGTGGTCAAGTGGGTACTGCCTTATCAGAGTGCTCTCCTCCTTCTCTATCTTGTATTCCAAGTAGTTGAGATTCATACTCTTTGCGGGCAGTGCAAAATCGTGTGTGGCTATCCAGTCAAACCCTCCAATTGGAAGAATTTGAATGAAAACCGCATTTTCAGGGAGGAAAACTATGTTGGTTAGACCTGCTCCATGGACTCCCATCAACACATCACAAGAGTTGACCAACTCCCCGAACTTGTCCAACTTGGAGTTGGCTTCTGCGACAATCACTCTGTACCCTAAACTTTTGGCCATCTTCACGATCTCCCCCACGTTGGTAAAAGCTCTCGTCCTTCTCCTCGCTACGACTAGAAGCCGGGGCTTTCTTCGGTGGCTGTTGTCGTGGATTTGGATCGCTTTCGCCTTCTTTAAAGAGTAGGTTTTCCTCAGAAAGTCCCTGAAGTCTTTCATGGAGTAGGAGTGTAGTTTGGGGTCGATAGCCATCTCCTCCCGGTGTCGCTTTAGGCCGATGGTTGCGCTTGGGAAGCAATGGACTTGTTGTTGATCATCTCCCCTGTCCATGTCGATGATCTCGTAGTTGGATAGTCCCTTCAGTAGTTTATGGTACTTTTCGACGAAATAAGTCCGCCGGTCGCTCACAAGAAACTGAACTTCGCCGTTGTATTTTCGCGCCGTTATAAACAGTGGGATGACCACATCGGTGTACTCGTGGAAATTGTTTCCCACGTAGCCTCCGAGAGAGAACAACAAGGCCGGGACGCTGTGCTTTCGAGTGCATTCGGGGATTTCGTGGGGACCCTTCTCGGGTGTTTGTAGTACTATTGACCATCTCTTAACTTGACCCATGGCCGTGGCGTCTCCTTTCCGAGCGTAAGGCCTCACACTCCATGAGGAGTTTGTTACCTCTATTCGCGGTGATGAAACAATGGAAACGGACGATGACTTTCCGACAATTCGAACGTTGGTTTCGATTTCGCAATATTCAGATCTTGATTCCTTAGAGTTGCAGATAATTGGCAGCGGAATTTTCTTTGTCACAACTTCTTCAACTGAAAGATATATATATATATATATATATAATTATCATCACTTCGACTTTATATTAACCCACTACTAAGAAAGTTTATGTACTAATTTTATGCCAGCAAAAAAATAGAAATAATAAGACGTATGCAAAAGGTTCTTACTCAGTGTTTCAGCTCTATGCTGTGGAGAAGTGGTGGAGTTTTCTGCTTGAAGATTCACAAAATTTGTAGCAGAGTACTTTTTGGTGACGTTTCCCGAATCATCATGATGCTGTACTGAAATATTATTGGTAGAATTTTCTTGCTGACGAAGATTATTGTTGTTACTCACATTTCTATAGTACCCTTTTGAGATCACTCCCGAATCATAATGATTATCTAAAGAAGTTGAGTTCTTTTCTTGAAGATCATCGTGACTTAAATTTTTTGATCCTTCGTTTGAGCTGATGACCCTCACCTGATCATTGTTGATACTCTTTATAGAATTTTTTTCTTGAAGATCATGATCACTCACATTTTTTGATTCTTGGTTTGAGCTCAATATTCCCAAGTCATAATTGATCTTCTCTGAAGTAGAATTTTTTTCTTGAATACCATCACTCGCATCTTTTGATGTTCCTTCAATAATATTTGAGTTCACTTTGGTGAAGTCATTGATCTCATGCATACTTTTCACAATTTGCTCAGAGTGGTTTGTTGCTTTGACTGCTAGCATTTTGAGACCAACACTACCCATTGACACCTGCAAATTCACTGTCAAATCCAAAGAAAAATAATTAGAGAGAGAGAGAGAGAGAGAGAGATGGCAACTCGTAACAAACAAAAGAGCTTATAAGTTCTGAAGTTAATAGTATGGTACTTACAATAAGCAGCTGGCAGAGGACCCAAATAAGGCTTGAAGACAGTGCAAAAGAACAATACTATGAGCAAGCAACAAACGATGGCTCCATATCCTAGTCTTTTCTGCTCATGCCGACTAAAGCTTCTAGCAAGAATAGAATCGTACAACATTTTTGGACAAACTAATTAAATGTAGCACTACACTATATGCAAAATGATCTAAAATCTCATTTAGCATATGGTAGACCAATTTCTGACGAAAGACACAATTAGTGCTCTTTTAAGATGTGAGATTTTGAAGCCTCTTTGTTAGTAGGACTAGTCTTAAATTTGAGGGGGTATAAGAAAATGATAATAAAAATATTAAGTATTTGGATGCCATTTTGTGTAACATATGGAGGAATTATTAGTAGAGGTGCATTTTCTATGATTTGTTGCATACCACGATTTTTGGTAGCTCTCTCTACGGCCTAGTAGATTCTTAAAATTAAATTAATAAAATCGAAACGAAAAGGATCCTTTGATTGACTGTTGGAGGACAAACATCGTTTTCCATGATTTGTTAGGAGATTTTTCCTTTACCACTTTTTTAATAATAAATTTGTATGCACTGGGAGTAAGTCGCAGGCCGTGGATTCCAGCTTTGAAAGCTATATATCATCCAACTATATACACCGAGCTAATTTGATTTTTTGTTTTGGGTGATTTTATTTGTTTGTACCACTTTGAGTTTAATTACCTTTAACTGAAAGGTCAAAACAAAGCAACATTGTTTAGTCTTAAATTGGCTATATTAGTTGATGAGTGAATCAGAAAAATTTGCTTTAATTTTATTAATTACTAAAGTAATTAATTTGTTATTACTTGCATGCTGAATCTTAGTTTACCAAACATAAAAATGGTGAAAAATTAGAAAATCGAGAAAGGCATATTCATGTAGTGGAAAAGCAATAATCTCACTTAATTTTCTTTTTTTTTTTCGTTTTTTTTTTTTTTTATAAAAGCTTGCTCACTTAAATTTTAAACTAAATTTGTGTGTTAAATTAGGACTCTGCCAATTAAACTAGTAGTGAAATTATATTTTATATTTTTTCTAGTTCGCAATGCATGTATCAACACTTGACGCTCACTCTTTACTTAAAATAATTCAGAAGATAGTAAACGGTAAAATAGTCAAAAATCTTTTCTTTTTTGAGGAAATAAATGGCAAAACTCTTTGAATCAGTCTTACGTCGTAGAAATTTAGTAAAAATTAAATCAATTATGTCATAGATTTTGATATTATATTCACAATTGACATTACACATTTATACACAACACTTCAATGTGATCGTATAATTAAAGTTTTTCCCCCCAACCTGAAATTCAGCATTGAAGTTACCAATAATTCAAACATCCTAACAAACAGTTCTATACATTTAAATTATTTCTTCATTCTTCAAGGAACACAAGCTTGAATAGTCTTCCAACTTTTTTCTATTGTTTAATTAATATTTATATTGCGAGTTAGGAGAGATGTCCCGATGATCACAAGCGTTTAGACGTGATGACATATAAACAAAATCCATTATTAAAAAGAAATATTGTCATGAATTCATTTATATCTTTTGACAAATTAAGGCATAATTAAATAAATTTGGACCTCTAAATGCAATAATTTGTCGGTAGATCATCAAAACGTCTGAGTATTTGAGTAGTGGAAAATACATAATAAGGAAAGGTTTTTTTAACCCAAAAAACAGGGGTTTGGTAGAGAGAAGAGAGGGACATTTTAACAATTGTTTGTCTCTCGCCTCCGGTGGGCTGCCTGATGATGATGAGAAAGTAGTAGGAAATTAAGGACTTACTATATATATATATTCATTTAAATTGGATCTCTTCCAAGGGAATACGTGTTTGCCTTAAAATAAAATATTTATATATAATAACATGTTATTTTCAGAGTAGTAGGGTGTAGCACTAGAAAATAATATTAGTAATCATTAGAGTTGTTATATGGAGTATCATAATACCCCAACCACTATGGGGCCTAATCAAAATTCCACAGATTTTGACATTAAAATAAATTAGCACAATAAAATTTCAAGTTCTTCTGTTTCTTCGTGTGTGTATAACGCATAATTATTATGTACATGAAAACGTTCAGGCAACAAATTAAGAATCCTTCACGGAAAAAAAATATTTTATAAAAACAATTAGAATCCTTTTGACCTTATATCAAGAAGATCATAATCCAATAGACTCTATACACGTATATCCTGTGAAAAGCTGTGATATATGAGTCTTAACTCTCAAGTCAATGTTAGGTAGCACGTACCAAACGCTAACGCATGGTATAGGGTTTCAGCTTGTTTCTCTCCATTCGTTTCTTCTTTTTTTTTTTCCTTTCTTTTTTCTTTTTATATTATCATCTATATATAAGTAGCATGTGCTTTTTTTATTGTTTACAAAATAGAAATTTTGAAATTTGCTACTTATGTTTATCTTATTTATAGCATATACAGTGAGTAAATATATTTTAGTTTTTTTTTTAATACATATGTTTTTTTTAGTTAATTGTTATATAAACAAGCCTTAATCTGCAAGAGAGATTCAATGAAGTGTCGGTAATTATCTTCTAACAACAAAATAAACACCATGGCCTGCGCGTCACCAAATTTTATCAGAAACGAGAAAATCGCAATTAATTAATGATGGTTAGTAAATATAAAGATTTTAATATTTGTGTGGCACGTTGGTAGGCAGCAGCTGGCTGCGCAGAAAGTGACGAAATTCTCTCCACACTTGCTATTTGTTCGCTTCAACCCACACAAATTAACATTTAAAATGTGTATTTTTTCTTCTTTACTAAAAAAAGTGTGCATTTTTCCCTTAAAAAAAAAAAGGGAAAGAAAGAAAGAAAGCACATATTGGAATTTTTTTCTGAACAACAGAGTATTAATTACATTAAACTAAATAAGAATTTACAATTCGTATCTAATACAAAAATTGAATCACCTTTATTCCTTAACGATAAACAATCTTTAAAACCATTTTGATCCGACGAAAACTAAGGGAGAAAATATTTATGCACGAGATATCGAAGATGCGGACAAAACTCTGTAAGGCAGACGAGTAGAATACCATAAGAACTACGGTGAATCTTCAAATCTAGCAGAGTACCGTAGGTACAAAATCACACATAAAAGATATAAACAAAAAATTAACACCTATTTAGATTTAGGTGGAATAAAACTCTAATAGATTAGATCTATGGAAACAAAAACTTTTATCTTATGATTGAAAATTCAAAATCGCGACTTTTAGTAATGTTATGTGAAAATAATAATAAATAATGATTTTTTTAAAATTCTAGAAAATCAAGTACTTAAAATTTTAGGTTTCAGTTCTTAAAAATAAGTAAATTACAAAATTTGGAAACTTTTCATTAGTTTCAATTTCTCAAGGAAAACCTTCCATTAAAGTTTTGAAAAAATTCTAATTAATTAGTTCAGAAATCTTTGTTAACTCATAACTTAAGGTAAAACGAGTCTAATTAAACCTTACATTCAATGTCCAAATAATTTATATAAAATTATTTATATTTATAAGTATTCAATTTAATGACAAATTCATCCTCATATACCCACTTAGTGAATATACTATTATTAGCTAAATAAATTTGATATAGAAAAAAAAAAAGATGATATAGAATAAGAACCAACCAATAAAGATGTAGGAAACAATATACATATGTCAAACAAGTTTATCAAGTCACTAAGACAACCCTAAAAGTAAATTAACACCTAAAAGTGAGAGAAAGTAAGGGGTGAGCACATGAATGCTCAGTAGAGATTCAATTACAGGTTTTTAACCAGTATAATACTTATTTTCAAGGTCCTATATGGTCAGTAAATACTCAAATTATTTCTAAAAATCCAATTGAAAACACGGTCTAAAGGTTTATATCTTTCAAACTATTGTAAAACATTATTTCAAATCAAATTCATCTTCTAAAGGTTTAAACATTCTAAACCATTGTAAAATGTAGTCTGAAAATAAAATAATTGTCCAAATATTCAAACATTCCAAATCATTGTCTAAATATTCAAACATTCCAAATCATTGTAAAACATCGCATCAAATCATTGTCTATTCAAGTCAAGCACATAACAAGCAATANATAATTAATAACATATCTGAGCCACCAAAAATTAGTAATCGTAAGTGTACAATGTAGTGTGAGCCACCCTAAGTGGGTAACTGCACATGTATACTGTGTCTGAGTTACCTAAGTTGGTAACCTTGAGTGAGCTATGTAGTCTGAGTACCTTAGATAGGGTATCTGTCACACCCCACACTCGAGAACTTGTGTCGCATACTTATAAAGTAAAATCTTATAAATATGCAAGATATTTATCTACATTCCACAATAATAGAGAATAATTAAACTCCAATAAATACCAATAAATCATGTGTAACCTAATAATTCTATTATGTCTCCAAATATTCAAATAAACACTATACAATTGAAACTATAATCTAATAAATTCAAGATGATCAACCTTTAGAGTTTTTATATTTTCTCAATCAAGATGAAGAAATTCTTCTCTTTGAACCATGCACCTCAATTACTACTAAATGAGTTTTCCCTTAATCATACCTCTTAACTGACGATCTTTAAATCCTGGGAGGAAAAATAAAAGGTTGAATTAGAATCCTAGTAAGTAACCGGTTATAAACCCTAAGAAAATCCTAGCCTTGTAAAATTAGTTTAATAATTTTTAATTATTATGATCTTTTAATATTAGTGTATTCTCCTGAAGAATGAATTTATCATTTTTTTGTCTAAAGTTTTATTATGTAGATTTAATTTCTTTGATTATAGAAATTGAGTAGTTATACACTAATGAATTTTATGAATATATTGTAGTGGGATACATACAATAAAGCCAAGTTGAACTATGTACTTAATTTCAAATATAAATTATTCTACAACATAAATGGTTATTGTTACTAATAAGAAGTAGGCTTAGTTAATTATGTTTACTATTAGGTTCTAAATTATTTGAGTTCAATAATCATTTATCTTAGCCTAATAGGTAATAGGGAAGTCCAAATTTGAAACTATTAGTATTCTTATTTGTTATTATCATTGGGTTTTAATCCTTTAGCCCAATAGGTAATAGAAGAGTCCAAGTTGAAATAAGTATTTCAAGCCCAAATAATAAGTTAAATAGTCACAAGTAATATATATATATATATATATATATATATATATATATATANTGTAAAACATCGCATCAAATCATTGTCTATTCAAGTCAAGCACATAACAAGCAATACAATTAATAACATATCCGAGCCACCAAAAATTAGTAATCGTAAGTGTACAATGTAGTGTGAGCCACCCTAAGTGGGTAACTGCACATGTATACTGTATCTGAGTTACCTAAGTTGGTAACTTTGAGTGAGCTATGTAGTATGAGTAACTTAGATAGGGTATTTGTCACACCCCACACTCGAGAACTTGTGTCGCATACTTATAAAGTAAAATCTTATAAATATGCAAGATATTTATCTATATTTCACAATAATAGAGAATAATTAAACTCCAATAAATACCAATAAATCATGTGTAACCCAATAATTCTATTATGTATCCAAATATTCAAAATAAATACTATACAATTGAAACTATAATCTAATAAATTCAAGATGATCAACTTTTAGAATTTTTATATTTTCTCAATCAAGATGAAGAAATTCTTCTCTTTGAACTATGCACCTCAATTACTACTAAATGAGTTTTCCCTTAATCATACCTCTTAACTGACGATCTTTAAATCCTGGGAGGAAAAATAAAAGGGTGAATTAGAATCCTAGTAAGTAACTGGTTGTAAACCCTGAGAAAATCATAGTCTTGTAAAATTAGTTTAATAATTTTTAATTATTATGATCTTTTAATATTAGTGTATTCTCCTGAAGAATGAATTTATCATTTTTTGTCTAAAGTTTTATTATGTAGATTTAATTTCTTTGATTATAAAAATTAAGTAGTTATACACTAATGAATTTTATGAATATATTGTAGTGGGATACATACAATAAAGCCAAGTTGAACTATGTGCTTAATTTCAAATATAAATTATTCTACAACATAAATGGTTATTGTTGTTAATAAGAAGTAGGCTTAGTTAATTATGTTTACTATTAGGTTCTAAATTATTTGAGTTCAATAATTATTTATCTTAGCCTAATAGGTAATAGAGAAGTCCAAATTTGAAATTATTAGTATTCTTATTTGTTATTATCATTGGGTTTTAATCCTTTAGCCCAATAGGTAATAGAAGAGCCCAAGTTGAAATAAGTATTTCAATCCCAAATAATAAGTTAAAAAGTCATAAGTAATATATATATATATATATATATATATATATTATATATATATATAGTAAAAGAATAATTAATAGTGTAGCCTTTAACATATTTTAATAATGTGTATATACATTCATCAATTCACTTATGAGAATGGAAAATGATGTAAAAGACCATTAACATATTTTATCTATATATTATCACTATTAAAATAAAAGAAATTTATAAATTACATTAAAAAATAAAATAAAAATTAGGTAAGTTATGTAATCATACATTAATTATTTGAATGGTATATCCATTATATAGATTTTATAGATATTAAATGTAAATATGATAAGATAATGCATTATTTTTTTAAGTGGACGATGCATAGTTAGATTAATAAAATTAATTTAATTGCATGATGAAAAGATAACAAATTTTAAAAAAAAGTTAAGTAAATGTTGATTATTATTAATATTTTTTTAATTTAATTTTGATTATATTTTATATACATAATTAGCCTATAAATAGAGCATTCTTTTGTAAATACAATCAAGTTCCTTCAATTATTTTCTTCTATCTCTCTCTCAACGTTTCTATTCATCTATTATGATTTCAAGAGATTCTTCTTAAAGTTCTTCAAGTTTCAAGAAAAAAAAGGTAAATCTTAGAACTCTTAGTCTTTAAAGATTTGTATGTTTTATTGTACTTAGGCTCAAAATTAATCTATGATAAATAGAGTTAGAAACCTTATTAAGGTCTGAAACTATGTTGTAAATTATTTCTATATGTGTACTTCATTTCTGAAAAATTTCATATTTAGATCATACTCCCATAATTTTATAAAAATCACTAAACACAAGTTAGCCGTTAGCTAAGAATAGCTGTAAAACAGATTTTATATAATTAGCTCTATGATATCAAAGGGAAAATGTTTTATTTTTGGTTGAAATTTTAATACAAGTTCATATATATGTTAAGATCATTTCTGAAAGTTTCATAATTTTTTTGATATCTATAAAATTAATTATAATTTTCGGAATACACAATATTTTAATATTTCAAAATGCTGAAATAAATTCTAAGTTATAATTACAAGTGATTAAATTGCTATAAAATATTCTATTTTAGATTTTTCAAATGTTGTACATAAGTTATAATATGTTAATGATGTGTTGTTAAGATTTTGAGTTTGTTTGATTTATAAAAAATTTCCAAAAATTCAATGATTTTTGTTTAGTCGTAATTTAAAAAAATTATAAATTCTAAATTAGAAAAAAAAAATGGTGATAGGTATTGTTTCTAAATTCTAAACCTTAATCCTTAGATTTATTTTTATTTCAAATGGATTCGTGTAAATTTTTAGAATGATTAGAATTATGTACTATAATGTGAAATTCTTTAAGTATGCATTACGCACTAAAATTCTACAATTTTAATGTGAAATATTATTTTAAGATTTATATTATAGATATTTTTAAACACATAAAAATAGGTTTCACATGACCAATGATAGCATATGTTGACATATAAAATGAATGTTAATGCATAAATAATAAATAAAAAGTATAAAAAAGAGACACGTGGTTGCAACAAGGTTAAGTAAATGGTATTTCATTACAAGTACGAAGAACATTTTCTAAGGACTTAAAGTAAGTACAATCTCATCTATAGCATAGATAGTTTTAAAAGTATGTTCTGTTTTGAAAAAAAAAATATTTGAAATGATTAAATACGATATTTTTCCTATATAAGAGATATTTTATTTGGCTTGTATATGTGCCTATGAATATACATGCCTCCTATGATATTAAGATGTGCAAATTTACTTTTCAATATTGTTCATAACTTGATATATATGCTTCAGTTAAAGAAAGTATCAAGAACATGAAATATAAAGTTTGAGTTTGAAATACAATACAACCATGTACATTAAAAAGGAGACTAAGTAAAAGATAAGAATATAAAGGTATCGTACCAACTTCCGCTAGGTGAGGATTCCTAAAAGAAGATAAGACTGACCTCCACTAGGTGAGGATTCTCGAGAAAAATATGTTAAATTTATGATCGTTGGTATTTTAGTAGGGTCACTCTCCTGATTCCCAATCGATAAGTGTGCACTCGGTACGTACACAAGAGGCCATAAGCAAAATAAAAGATTTTAAGATAATATATGTGATAAAAGATTACTTCATAAAATATAAGTTAAAAGATAACATAAAGATGCAAAAATTAAACTTTCATAAAATGCTATTCGTATGAAATGTTTTGTGAGTTAAATTATACTTACTGAGCGAAAGCTCACGTAGTGTAAATATCCATGTTATAGGTATCAAAGGTAAACAACCTTTATTTTGAATGATAGGTTGAGAAGAATCGAGACGGGGGTGAATATGAGGCACGAACTTTGGGATACATCTACAATAAATTCTGTATATGTTTTCTTCACTTTAAACAAGATAATTTATTTAAATATGTAAGATTAAGTCTTATGTTTTCTTAAGTTAATATCGAGATGATATATTTAAATATGAAATGTTAATTTTAAGATTAATTATGCCTCTAAGATTAAGTAATTATTTTTCTATATATATATATGACCAATTTTATTTAAATATCCCTTTACAGAATATCATATGCTATTTTGAGGTATATTTTCAATAATTAAATATTCTTAAATATATATTTTTTTAGCATCTAATATTTTGATTTGAATAAATATAAGACTAAATGGACTTTATCAAAAAGACTTAAACCCGTCTAAGGAAAGCTTGGGATTTAAGAGGTCAGCTTGTGACCCCCCTCTTTACTTAGAAGCCTTTTTAGTTGTGCATTATTTAAACCTCAGAAAAAAAAAATATTACATTTTCTTCAATGGTTTGTCTAAGTTTCTTAGTATGACGTTTGGAATAATTAGCTAACTATCATCGAGAGGATTATATAAATAAGAAAAAATTGTCATGAACTTTCATAGTCTAAGTTTATGAATTTAAAAAAAATAAGTTATGAACATAGATAAATGTTAGTCTTAAAAAGTCGGGTTGTTACACCAATAACCTTATCTAGTTGGAATAAACACATGTAAACCAAAATCATTAACAAATATTTTTCAGAATAAATTTGGTTTCAGAAATTAGTACTTTTGAAAATATTCAAATCAATTCATTTAGTGAATAATTTCGAATCCCTTTTCAGTCAATAATAATTTCAAGTATACTTCTCTCTAATTTTTGGTAACAATGGCCATACTTAACTCTTATAACAATATCTGAATTTACTACAAATAACTCTTGTAGCTGAGTCCGAATCTACAATAGATAATTCCTATAACTTAGTACGAATTTATTATATTTAACTCTGTAGTTAGGTCAGTACTGTCCACATATAACTCTAATGGATTAGATCTACGTGCATAGTCACTGAAGAGAGTCTTAAAATACTTATTTACAATAACAAATCATAAACAATTTCGCTTTCATCTCATTATAACATAATAGTCATTCCAAAACAGTTTTCTTGTAACTATGTTCAATAATAATTCTTATACTTGATCCATAATTTAGTATAAAATATAGAATCATACTATTTCTCACAAAAATTATGTTATTTCAATAAAAACAAATTTCTTTCAATAAATAGCCTTATTGCCAAAATATATTTTTACTTGAAATCATATTTTAAAGAAAATACTTGTACAGATGATTCTATTAGAAATAATAAAATAATAAAATATTTAGCTTTTAGAAGAGGAAAACTACTAGAAAAGATCAAAGGTTACGTACCTCGTTCACTTTGCCTATCTAACCAAAATAATCAACATAACCTTTCAAATACTTATTATCACAAAAATTATATATAAGTATCAAATAATAAAATCATACTCTAATTATACTAAAAATATTGACTACTTATTGTCCATGCATTTTCTATAATTAACTCTATATCTATTTCTAATAATGTCAATTTCTCATCTTTTGTAATAATTCTAATCTACTCCAAAACACACCAAACTTATGGGAGTTATTCTACAAGTCATGAGGATCTTAATAGTGCCAAGAAGACGGTTATAAGATCCATAGATAAGCCCCAAAAGTCATTGCCATGTTTTGCTAAAAATACCTAAAGTTTCAAATTTTTTCAGATTCGTAGTACTCACATCAATTAGCTATAAATCGCTATTTATAAATCCATTTTTAATGAATTACATACCGCTGGAAAGTAAATTCGAATTCTCTTTCCAATCATACCATATACGACCTAATCAGACTAGTAAAAATCCTTCGAAAGCTAGTCGGAATCTCTACTATATTTTTACATCTTAGACAAAACTTAAAAAATTCATAACTTTCTATATACCCAACCAAATCACTCAAAATTTGTCTTGTTTAAATCCTAATATCAATAGAATTCATCCTCTATAGATTCTTCCCCATATTTTATAAATAATTTATGAGCAATTCAAAATCTTAACCCTAGATATTCAATTTCAGTCTCAAAATCAAATTAAAATATAGAACTTAATTGATTAAAAGTTTATTATCTTAGGAGTAAATCTCAATAATACATGATAAAGGTCTCTTTTACTTCTTCTTCTTCTTAAATAAGTGTAGCCTTCTCCCTTTTTTTTTTCACTTTATAGAGCGTACGTATAAACTGAGCAGATTATTATTCTTAGGGTTTCTTAATGGGCCTATTGTTCAATTACTAAAGTAACCCCATTAAATATCATTAGCTAAGGGCTTTTTGGCATTTTCTATCATCTTTATATTATTTAGAAAATAAAATAGTTCTTTTTTTTGTTGGTACAGGCTATCACAATACAATAAGTCCAAGCACCCTAAAGGGGGTACCATAAGTACGTCGGCTGCACAGTTGCAATGAATACATGCAATGCTATATGTATGATAGGAATGAGAACATATACCATTTTCCACAAAATACCAAATTAGACCATGCAATGTTTTTAATTAACCAAGTTCAATTCTCAAAATTAAATTCTAATTAAAATTGGGTTTTATAAAAATTTTGATAGCACACAGTACGACGTACCTCTTAAGCTATTTAAATATCAAATCATGATAAAACATGTATAAATCACATTTTTTTCAAATATTTTACAAAATTCTATATTTATTCAAAATATGTGAAAATTAAAATTTGACCAGTTTAAAGATCAAGTAATCGAATTCCTACCCCAATTGAGTGACTAGATGGTGCGACGGTACTATCAAGAGCATTTGACGTCATTTGGCAGTCATTTGGAGGGTCGGAGGTCATTTTCGAACTCTTAATTGTCCGCTTTGAAATGTCATTTTTCCATTAGATCCTCAAATAGAGAAACGAACATCTCCACTGAATTTTTAGAACCCAAATTATCTAGATTAAACATATAACTTGACCGATTTGAGTCCAGATTACATGCAAAACGAGGCAAATCTGAGCTGTTAGATTTTATTTTTTACGTCTATCACCAAATATAGTCAATATATATGTATCAAAATTCGAGTTTTTACTAGTAGATCACAAATATGAGGTTTTTTTTTGACAATCTAATGATCGGATTGAAAAATTAATACACAAACTAAAATAACTCAAAATTAGCTAAAATGAAAAAATCCAATCCGGGCAATTTCGAGTTGAGATACATATACCATGGTATTCCTCTCATCGAGAGGGTTCTGAAAAGCCTAAGATTGCAACCTGATATGGTCAGAATCGATGCTGAAATCTGATTTTCTCTGCAATATTTTCCAGCTATTACTAGTGATCTGGTGCTCCATTCACAAAAAGACTTTGGCGGTTAGTGTTTTGGGCGGTGACGATCAGACCTAGGTGGGTGTCATCACCTAACATCAGTTGGAAGGCCGTCGATTCGGGACAACCATGGGTTCAAATTTGTTCTGACAATGAAAGAGAGAATGATTGTGGGAGAAAAGAGAGAGAGAGAGAGAGAGAGAGAGAGAGAGAGAGAGATCTGTTTATTTATTTATTTATTTGGGTAAAAGTACAAAAATATCCCTCTAAAAATTGGGCTTTTACATATATAAGGATTACTAAAGCAAAAAAATAAAAGCAGGAAGCAAAAACATACTGAAGAAGAATATCCTAAAGATGATCTCCCTCTCTAGTAGGGTAGAAATCAAAAAAAGAACCTTGACAAAGAAGAGAGGAAAAAAAGTTGTCAGAGGAGGAGAACTGTTAAGACAAAACACTTAGCATATAATCATATGGTCTGTTATATTTTGTCCAACACTGAACTTACCATTTGTATAAGTCAAATGCTAAATAAAAGTTGGCAATCAAGAAAACAATATTTATGACGGGATACTTCAATATTTATTAGTAATTTATGGATTTTCTTATTTTGTTATTTGTTGACTAGTATTTTTCTTCTACAATAATTTTTTTAAAAAAACCTCTATTTAATAACCTGAAAGTAATATAAATTTGAAAAATTGAACCGAAAAGAAAATAAGAAAGTAGGTTTAGAATTAGTTTGTGAAGGTAAGTTTTTATATTTAGCAATACTTTTACAAATGTTTTTGGTTTAATTAGTTTTTACTTTTAAATTTTCCTAATTTTCCTTAAATTGGTTAAAGTTTTTCTAGTAGTTGGTTTAGTTTTTTCAACTGAATGATCTAGGTTTTATCTTTAGACTAGTTGAGGTTTGATCATTGACTAATTGAGTTTTGTTAATTCACTGGTTGAGGTTTATTAAAACCATTAGTAAATCTATTTTTGTTAAAAATTACTATATTTCTAAACATATTTTTTGAGTTAATAAAGACTCATTTATCACACACTAACCCCTAACTTTCAAATTTAGATATTTTAATACCCCAAAAATGCTAACAATGGAGATTTGGCCCTTCAATTGTACATAAAATTAATTGTGTTAGTGTAAATTTTCATAATTAGAACCAACAAGTGCCATGCTCTTCTAAGTGCTTTCCTTTAAAGGATCCCAAAACCCAGATTACTGTAGGTGTGATCCATATAACTTTTAATAACATTGCAGATAGACTTTTCACCAAGATCTTGTAGGGCACTGGTTTTCACCAAGATCTTGTAGGGCACTGGTTTAGTACCTGCCAATTGTTCTTCAAAGATGATCTTTGAATTATAGACAACAATTCAGGGAGTACAATCATTTCTTGGGAATAAGCAAGAGAGAATGAGTAGTGACATGCAAGTAGGGTTTTAAGAGATAATGAGGGCTTACCTTCTATGGTAGAAAAATATACTATTTATAGTGACTTTGTGATCCTCAAATTGCTAGGGTTAGTAACCACGTGTCTCCTGAAATATCGGGGTTTGTCTGTTGTACTTGTTATACAGACATGGGTCGGTAAAGATCCATATATCCTCTACTCTGCATGAGATGCAACCGTAGATTATTCCATAAAGGATATTCTATGTGGTCAAGAAGTTTTGTTTCATTCATTTGATCGAATGTCTGGGACTTACTTTTTGGAGGTCAGTTTGCATTATTGGTTGAGCCTATTTAGAATAAGTTAACTAATACTTAACACATGGTCGACAATTGACTGGCATTAGTCTTTTGGCCTATCTTACTACAAATCGATCAGTGCCAGGTGTACATGAGACATGTCGTTGCTTTACAATCTCATTTTGTCAGGAAAATTTTCCCTAACAAATTGGATGGAAAGCATATTACCTAATCAATAATAAGGGTTAGAACAATATTTTTGCTTAGAATCATTCATGGTATAAACTCATTTTTAATAGGGCTGGCAATTTGAATACGACACGATAATATGATCCGAAACTCGTACGTTTAATTGGCACATAATGAACTCGAATTAGCATGATTAATCAATTTATCATAAAATATTAAATAATTATTTCATAGAAAATATATTGCAATGAATTTCTTGTAAATAAACTAAAAAATACTAAATTAATGAGATAATTTATTTTGATAAAGTAAAACTAAAGTGAAAAATAAAATAAATGAATAATTATAATATTTAGAAGTATTCACGTTAATCTGAATGACATTTTTATTAAACAGAAATGAGGTGAATTGCTAGTTCTAATTTTTGGCGTTTGAAAGATTTTACCCTTATCCAATTTAAGCCCTTCACATTTAAATTTAAATATCTTACTATCCAAACTATAATAATGTTTCAAAACTAGCCATTATATTATCTATTCAAAATTGGACAGAAAAAAAAATAATTATCATGGTTTTAATCTAAAAAAACCCAAGGAAAACAAAAAAGGCCTATTTTAGAGTTAGGGGGAAAATTAAGCTACATAGCTTTTAGGGTATAGTTAAGGAATTTTCACTTTTTTCCAAGGATTTAAAAGCTAAGCTTTAGTTATAGATTTAGTTTAGAAAATTTATCCTACTTTTTTCTAAGTTATTTTTTAGATTTAAATCTAAGGGCTAATATTAGTTTCTCTACTGATAGAGAATTTTTTTTTAAATCCTTAGTGTACTAGTTCCCTATAACCCTGCTAGTAATTATTTTTTTCATCTATTTTTTGATGAACAATGACGTAGTTGCTAGATATCTACAACACTAATATTTTTCAATGTGGTAAAATATCTAAATTTAGAAGTCAAGGGGAAAAATGGGATAACAGTAAAACTTCAGAGGCCAAAAATAATTTTACGTTTTCTAATTCTAAGCATAGTACTTTTTTACGCCTGATTATTGAGCAAGCTATTTGTTTTTTGACCAATTGTTTTATGGATAATGACAGAAGGGCCAAATTTGCAATACTAACATTTTTTGGTATAGTAAAATATCTAAGTATAAAAGTTGAAAACTAAAGTTCGACAAACATAAAATTTTGAGGCTAAAGGAGTAATTAAACCTATTTAGTTAATCAATATATTAAAAAAAAAGTCAGATTTTAGAAATACTATTTACAAAAGAACCAAAAAGACAAACAAAGCAAAATGAGGAAAGAAAGAAACTAGGGACAAGGCAAATGTAATTTTTTTTATATGTTTGGCACTTTTATAAAAGGAAATGAGAAATTCTTTGCTATAGTTAGTTATTATTAGCTATAATAGGAACAATATAGTTAGGAAATTTCTTAATTATTACAAAATCAAGTGTCATTATAATGCATAGAATGTGTATGGTCATTTTCTTCATGAAATGAGGACTAAAATGACAAGATCCACTGCTATTATCTCTCAACATATAATTATAATTGCTAGGAATAAGATCATTACTAGACATACAACCAGTTAGATTTACCATGCCTAGCAACCTTACAAAAACTTTCTAGTACTACAAGGACAATGGTCAATATTGACGCTGTGATTAGGTTTGTTGTTATGAGGTTCAGTTATGGTAGTGTGATTCGTGAGTAATTGGGGTTGGTATTGGCTTGCTTGTCATTTTTTTTTTCCAGTTCAGATGATGTTGAGACTTGTGTACTCTTGGCTCTTAGGGAAGAAATTAGGTTGGCTATTGATTTTGGATGCATCTTAGATGAGATCGAGTCTGATTCCTTAGCTGTTGTCAATGCTATTTTGAAGCTCAAGTCGTGTTCTGCTGTTGCTTCTATAGT
>JXTB01000297.1:0-54059 GCA_002914805.1 Parasponia andersonii
ACAGGTGAGTTTGGAAGAAATGCCATTTATGTACTAAATTATTAACAGTATTTTGGTCTCATCAAATTATGAATACCTATTTAGTAAAAAAAAAATAAAAATGAATGTTTATAAAAATATTAATACATCATGGTTGGAACAAATGATCACCGACTATCCAATAATTTGCGGTAATTTAGTTCTTCAAATTCAGGTTGTCACAATTAAGTCTCAGAAATTTGAAGCACAAATTTCAAATTAAAAAAATATACAGATTTGTATACAAGTGCACACATATATACATATGCAAATAAAGTATATTCTCTTATTATTTGTTAGTAAAAATTGAAATAAAGTATGCCAAAAGTATTCTTTATTTCTTAAAATTGAAAGTAAATACAAGCAAACTTTATGATGCGAATGATCCCTAAATTATCTAATTTGCGGCAATTTGGTCATCAAAGTTCTAATCGTGACAATTAAGTTCCTGAATTTTTTTTTTATTTGAAACAATTAGGTCCATAAACTGTTTAAATTGTAATTTGCTGTTAAAATTTTGATAAAAAAACTTGTGTGAAGAACACATTATAGTAGTATATTGAAGAGAAAATATACTGAAAAAAAAATCAAATAAAAAAAGGATTAAACTAAAAGCAATTTAAAACATTATGGGTTAAAATACAATTTAAAAGAATTGGGCAGCTCATTAAATGGGTGCCACATACCCCCGTTGCTTACTCTTTCTCAGCTCTCTCCCGATCTTTCTCTCCCTCTCTCAAAAATCCAACCAAGAATGCCGAAAATTGGCAAATCTCTGACGAAGTCTTTTCCGATGTCGTTGAGCCATGCCACCACCTGGATTCGAGAGCCCAAGCCTGGACGACCCTTCCGCCGTGAGCCCCACCACCTGAAGATGTTCCGTTCATTGTCGGTGACACGAAGAAGCCGCGAATATTTTCTGACGCTGACACTGATTCCGGCATCATTTCGCCGTGAAACTAGTCTAGTTTGATTTTTCTCTTCATGATCTTTCCACTGGTATATATATCTTAACTCGAAATTATCCAAATTGAAATTTGTCATGTTGAACAGGTTTTAGTAATGTTAGTTTTATGTTGTGATTTTTCAATCTGATCATTAGATCATAAGATAAACCACATAATTATGATCTACTCATGAAAACATAAATTTTGAGATATATATTGACTATGTTAGGTGACTAGTACAAAAAAAGAAATTTGAGTGCTCTAACTTGCCTCGTTTTGCATGTTATAAGTCCAGATTCAGCTCGAGTCCAAATCGATTAAGTAATATGTCTAACCCAACTAATTTAAGTGCTAAGGATTAAATGGAGAAGTTGGTTTCTTCGTTCAAAGCTCTGTTGAAAAAATGATATTTCAAAGTGGGCGATTAAAGATTCGAAAACGACTCCTGACCCTCTAAATGACGTCATACGCTCTTAATAGCGTTGTAGTACTATCTAATTTCTCGATTGAGATAAAGATTCGATTACTTGATCTTTATATTAATTTAATTATGATTTTCAAATATTTTGAATAAATATGAAATTTCGTAAAATATTTGATAAAAATGTGATTTGTACATATTTTATTATAATTTGATATTTAAACTGTCTAAGAGATACGTTACACTAGTTGGCATGTCATATATAATATTTTGGAACTGTTTTCTACAAGAACTGGATTTTACTGGTTTTGATGAAAATAGTTATTATACTACTGAAATTTTTATAAAATCTAATTAAAATAAGAACTTAGTTTTGAGAACTAAACTTGGTTAATTTAAAACACTGCACGGTCTGTTTTGGCATTTTGTGAAAAATGGTACATATTCTTATTCCTGTCGTACATATAGTTGTGCATATATTCAGTGCACCTACATGGCCAACGAACTTATGGTACCTCTTCAGGATACTCAGACTTATAGTACCCTATCTAGGGTACTTAGATTACATATTATACTCACGGTTACCAACTTAGGTAATTCAGACACAATACATATGTGCAATTACCTATTTAGGATAGCTCACACTACATTGCATACTTATGATCATCATTCTTTAGTGACTCGAACATATCATTAATTGTCTTGCTTGTTATATACTTGACTTAAATAGATATGTACTAGATTTGATGTGATGTTTTACAATAATTAAGAATATTTAAACTTTTGGAAAATTGATTTGTTTTGAGACTATATTTTACAACGGATTTGGAATATTTAAACCTTTGAAAGATGATCTCAACTGGATTTCTAGAAAACTATTTGAATATTTCACTGACCATGCAGGACCTTAAAAGTAAGTATTTATACTAGTTAAAAAACCTGTAATTGAATCTCTACTAGGCATTCACGTACTCACCCTCTACTTTCTCCCATTTTCAAGTGTTGATTTATTTTTGGGATAATTAGCTTGGTGGTTTGACAAACTTGTTTGACATATGTATGTCATTTCTATATCTTCAATGTTTGATTCATATTCTATATCATCTTTTCCTTTCTATATCAAATTTATTTAGCCAATAATAGTATATCTACTAAGTAGATGTATAAGGATGATTTTGCTATTGAATTGAGTACTTAAAAATACTAATGATTTTATGTAAATAATTTGGACTTTGAGCCTAAGGTTTTGAGTTGAACTCTTTCACTAAATTTCATGATTTAATAAAAGTTTTTAAACTAATTATTTAGAATTTCTCTAAACTTTAAAATAAATAGAAAGTTTCATGATTTTGTAATTTACTCATTTTTTAGGACTGAAACCGAAAATTCTAAGTACTTGATTTTATATAATTTTTGAAAATTACTAAAAGTCAAGAGTTTAGATTTCCGGTTGTGACAAAAATAATACATATGATACGCCAACCAAAGTGACGTATCTTCCATGTAATTTAATATCGATTATAAGCTTTAAAATCAGTTTATAAACACAATTTGTAATAATTCATAAAATACCATATTTGATCAAAATAGTTGAGTTCATAAATAAACCAATTTAAAATTATGTAATCGAATCCTTACCCCCGTCAAGTAATAAGAACTAGTTACCAAGAATCGTGGTAACTTCCGTGGGTCATTTGGAGGTCCAAATGAGGAACTAGAATCCAAAATCAATTGCTTTGAGAAAGTCACTTTTCTAATGAAGCCCAAATTGGAGAAACAGATTCCACCACTAAATTTCTAACGTCCAAAATAGCAATATTAAATATATAATTTGACTAACTTGGATTTGGGCCAAAACCTAGCCTCTAACATGTAAATCAAGACGAAATCTCGATCCCAGTGTCTTTAAATTCGTGCCAATTCATAACATACTAATGCTATATAGCAAAACTTGTTTCTCAACATTATTAAATCCAAATTTGAGGTTGAAATTTTATTTCGAGGCACCAAGCCAAAAACAAGACTTAATTTTAAAAGTTACGAAAATATCATTTTTCAGAATTATTTTTAAAATACCAACTTTTCCTCTTGATATATAACATAAACTAGATTTCAATCTTAACATACCAACCATTCTTTCCATCCCTTCACTCACACCATTTTCCGCATAAATTATTACATTCATATCACAAACACTCCAAAAATAATTATGCAAATACCAATACTTTGTTACAAAATTGTCCAAAGAGTTCAAACACTCACCGGAGTCAAATTGCCGACAATCTGTGGCTAAGAAGTGTCAGGATTGGTCGACAAAGGCCTTACATGCCGACAGGGAGTGATATGGATAGTCGGTAGCAGCTTATTTGGGCAGAAAATGTTGTGGAGGAAGTTACCTTCGAAGGGCTCTAACTTCGCCTACCATGCACGAGAGGCCACTAGACCATTGGACCTGCTTCGTCAGCCAACTGCAATGCACGCAGGCAGGCGAGTCAATGTGAGGGCGCTCTAGCGGTTCAGCTAGTTCTGGGCAGCACGGGGAATAAAGGAGATGAAGAGCACGATGGTGATTTGACAAATATTTGGGGCATTTCTGCCACTTGGCAGATCTTAAGTGATGGCCTAACCCTCTAAATTGTAAAGTGACCTTATGTACTTAATTCCTCGTCATTTAAGTCCTTCAAATTTCAAAACTGACCCCAAATTCATAATTTCTTTCCACTTTAATCCCTCATTCAAATTTTACTTAATTTATAACCATTTTAATTTTAATTTTAATCTTAAACTTATGAAAAGACCAAAATATCTTTAATTAAATTAAGGGTTTTCATGGTTACTTTCTTGATTCCTTACTCATAAACAATTGACCATATGCAAGATCTATTTATGGAATTTTAAATAAACTAGCGTCCATTATTAGCATTGAAAATCTTAATTTCAAAAGGAATCCTTGCATTTCTATATTTTATTTATTAAAATTGAAGGTCTAATATTATCTAAGTTTGAAAGCATAACTTACTGGTATACACCCATACTTGCCTCTCTAGGGATGTTCAAAATAACTGGCAAAAAGTGANCATTCACGTACTCACCCTCTACTTTCTCCCATTTTCAAGTGTTGATTTATTTTTGGGATAATTAGCTTGGTGGTTTGACAAACTTGTTTGACATATGTATGTCATTTCTATATCTTCAATGTTTGATTCATATTCTATATCATCTTTTCCTTTCTATATCAAATTTATTTAGCCAATAATAGTATATCTACTAAGTAGATGTATAAGGATGATTTTGCTATTGAATTGAGTACTTAAAAATACTAATGATTTTATGTAAATAATTTGGACTTTGAGCCTAAGGTTTTGAGTTGAACTCTTTCACTAAATTTCATGATTTAATAAAAGTTTTTAAACTAATTATTTAGAATTTCTCTAGACTTTAAAATAAATAGAAAGTTTCATGATTTTGTAATTTACTCATTTTTTAGGACTGAAACCGAAAATTCTAAGTACTTGATTTTATATAATTTTTGAAAATTACTAAAAGTCAAGACTTTAGATTTCCGGTTGTGACAAAAATAATACATATGATACGCCAACCAAAGTGACGTATCTCCCATGTGATTTAATATCGATGATGAGCTCTAAAATCAGTTTATAAACACAATTTGTAATAATTCATAAAATACCATATTTGATCAAAATAGGTGAGTTCATAAATAAACCAATTTAAAATTATCTAATCGAATCCTTACCCCTATCAAGTAATAAGAACTAGTTACCAAGAATCGTGGTAACTTCCGTGGGTCATTTGGAGGTCTAAATGGGGAACTAGAATCCAAAATCAATTGCTTTGAAAAAGTCACTTTTCCAATAAAGTCCAAATTGGAGAAATAGATTCCACCACTAGCAATATTAGATATAAAATTTGACTAATTTGGGTTTGGACCAAAACCTAGCCTCTAGCATGTAAATCAAGATGAAATCTCGAGCCCAGTGCCTTCAAATTCGTGCCAATTCATAACATACTAATACTAACGCTATATAGCAAAATTTGTTTCTCAATATTATTAAATCCAAATTTGATGTTGAAATTTTATTTCGAGGCACGAGCCAAAAACAAGACTTAATTATATAAGTTACGAAAATATCACTTTTCAGAATTATTTTTAAAATACCAATTTTTCCTCTTGATATATAACATAAACTAGATTTCAATCTTACACATACCAACCATTCTTTTCATCCCTTCACTCACACCATTTTCCGCATAAATTATTACATTCATATCACAAACACTCCAAAAATAACTATGCAAATACCAATACTTTGTTACAAAATTGTCCAAAGAGTTCAAACACTCACCGGAGTCAAATTGCCGACAATCTGTGGCTAAGAAGTGTCAGGATTGGTCGACAAAGGCCTAACATGCCGACAGGGAGTGATATGGATAGTCGGCAGCAGCTTATTTGGCCAGAAAATGTTGTGGAGGAAGTTACCTTCGAAGGGCTCTAACTTCGCCTACGATGCACGAGAGGCCACTGTCTCCCATTAGACCTGCTTCGTCACCCAGCTACAACGCACGCAGGCAGGCGAGTCAATGTGAGGGCGCTCTAGCGGTTCAGCTAGTTCTGGGCAGCACGGGGAATAAAGGAGATGAAGAGCACGATGGTGATTTGACAAATATTTGGGCCATTTCTGCCACTTGGCAGATCTTAGGTGATGGCCTAACCCTCTAAATTGTAAAGTGACCTTATGTACTTAATTTCTCATCATTTAAGTCCTTCAAATTTCAAAACTGACCCCAAATTCATAATTTCTTTCCACTTTAATCCCTCATTCAAATTTTACTTAATTTATAACCATTTTAATTTTAATTTTAATCTTAAACTTATGAAAAGACCAAAATATCTTTAATTAAATTAAGGGTTTTCACAGTTACTTTCTTGATTCCTTACTCATAAACAATTGACCATATGCAAGATCTATTTATGGAATTTTAAATAAACTACGTCCATTATTAGCATTGAAAATCTTAATTTCAAAAGGAATTCTTGCATTTCTATATTTTATTTATTAAAATTGAAGGTCTAATATTGTCTAAGTTTGAAAGCATAACTTACTGGTATATACCCATACTTGCCTCCCTAGGGATGTTCAAAATAACTGACAAAAAGTGAGAAGCGCTAAATCCAAACCAAACCGCAACGAACTATGTATTTTCTCCTCTTAAATAGTCGGTTAAGTATTTAAAAATATGAAAACTAATTTGGCCGATTTGGTTCTCAATTTTAGAAAAATTCGGTCGATTCCAAACTGAACTAGCCAGTAAGTTTGTATATGTATTTAAATTTATATATATATATATACTAGTTATTCTAATTGAGTAATGACTACTCTTAGCCTATTTAAGACTATGTTACTTAAGACTCTTGTATTGTTTTAGACTTTAAGCCTTATTGTCATAATGTATTTAAGATTAAATACTTTAAGTTTACTATTCAAGTTCGATTAGGTTATAAGTTGTAATTAAAGTTTAAATTTACTAGGACTTTCAATTTAGCTGTAACTTTTAACTATGTTATGGTTGGTTTTATATTTGGACTTTATATTTTTAATAGAGTATGATTATGATACGAGCTTAATTGATGTTATATTAATTTAAATTTTTTAAGTTTTTGAATTGAAGAAACTGTTCAAACTAGCCGCAAAAATATAAATTCAATCTTGCCTATTTGAATCAACTAATTCAAACTGTACAGATTGATGAACTAGCCAAACTGCATATTTAGATTAGTTTTTGGATTGACGATTTAGATCATCCAAACCAACCATGAACACCCCTACTCCTTCCAATTCATAAATCAACCTAAGTTCAAATCCTCGTTCACTCAAATTCGAAAAAAAAAATCTATAATCTTAATACACTATCCTAGTTTCACACAAAATCTCTCATAATTCTAACTATCAAACTCTAATGAATAAGGAATCTTTAGTATTTAATCATATCCCTAGAGTGTTCAAGATCTAATCCAACGACAAAAGATTGTTTGGTGAATTGCATATTCAAATACTCATTTAGTAATACAAATGTTTCACTATGATAAATAGTATTTACATTACTAATTTCACATAAATTTATATATATATATATATATCTGTATTTCTTATTTAATGTTAAAAATTAGTTCTAGTTTTTGAAATTTATAAAATTGTACTATGTTGAATATTGTACTTTTGTGTGTATATTTTTGGGATTTTAAGTTCCAATATTGGTAGTTTATTTTCAAAATTAGTTAAATAAAATCTAAAGAATTTGGTTATATGATTAAATTTTTAGAAGGAGAGACACCAAATTCAACTTTTCAAAAATTGAAACAAATTACCAATTACCAACATCGAACCAATCTAATTTATAATTTGAGTAGATTGGATTAGATTTTGGACAAAGATTAGCTTGAATTAAAAGACTAATTCTCAAATCCGACCTAGTGTTGGATAAGTTGAAATATGGCCAAAATAGATTGGATATCAACTGATGAGTACTCTTAATACTATAGCATAAAATTGTTTCCTACTTTATATTTGTTCTAATAAAACCATAAGCTTTTGTATACAAATAGTGAAGCCCGCACTCTTATTTTAATAAAAAAAAATCATTTTTTTCTCTATTCCGTCGTCCATCATAACTTTAAGAAATTAGAGCTATATTAGGGCTACTCGCCAGTTAGAATCTAACCTATTTTAGTCATATTCTATCAAATCTAATTATAGGTCGGTTTTAGAAAATTATTATCCAATCTAATCCAATTTATCTATAAGAATCGACCCAATCCAATCCACCAAGTAATTGGATTAGATCGATTTTTTTAATTGGTTATGAGCAAAATTTTTTGAAGATTTTTCTCTAGTATATTTCAAATTAAAAGAATAAAAATCAAAATCTATATAACATAATAAAGCTCTAGAATCTTAAACTCTTAGCATTTTTCTATTTAACTTCTAAGGAGAGGTAGTAAATGAGTGACAGAGATGAATATACTACTTAGTTGAGATATAATTTTCATTTAATTTAGTTAAATAATGTCTATATTAAGAGATACATAAACTAAAAATAGAAAAATACTTGAATATATTTATTTTTAAAATTTATTTAATATAAATTAGACCGATTTAATTTTAATTAGATTTTTATTATGAGATCCGTCGACTGAACTAATCTAATTTAAATCCAATTTCTAGAATCCAATCCAATTGTAATTGGATATCCAATTTTTTGTAATTAGATTAGATTGAATCGGTCGGATCAATCGGTTTGGATTAGATTTTGAGTACCTCTAAGCTATATTGTGCTTAAATGCTTGTATTTTTACTATGTTCTTGTTAAAATAAACTAATTTTATCTTATTATTTATTTTACTTTATTTTATTTTAAGTTCGCTTTTTTTTATGTGTTTTTGTATTTTTTTCAATAATTAGTTATTTTATTTTGTGATTTGGGTATATTATAGAAAGATAAGAATTAGAGCAAGAAATGGCATAACAGAAATTTTTTAATTCAAAAACATCAAAGAAAATAACGAAAAATAATCGGCATTCAAAGATCCACGCGTGAGAGTGTGCAAGAGAGGTCATTCTCCATTTCAGCTGTCAGATCAACCTCCAAAGAGATCCAGGTCGTGCATGTGTGCACCGCCAGACAGAAGAGAGTGAAGGTCTAGAGTGGGCCCCAGCTAATTTGCCACTCCCAAATGTTGTGTCATCCCCTGTTGCGTACTCTATTGTGCTCTAGCGCACTCGATTCCTTTTAGCAAAACATTCTGTGCCACGCATCCAAATTTTTTAGCCAAGCGAACTAAATTGTCCACGTGGATTTCAATAGGAACCCAGTGCCAATTGCAGCGGACCGTGACCACACTAGATCTGACAGACTCATCTCTTCAAATCAAATCTCAACCATCCAATTATCCATCTAGCGGTTAAGATTTGTCCAGCTCTCTTCTCAATTTCAACGTCAAGTTTCAGCAATTAAATCTCTTTCAAATTTTAATCTCAGCCATCTATTCTAGGTTTTGCAAATTTTTAAAACCTACAAACCATATTTTGAGCATCCAAGCACATTGTAGTGTAGAAAAACAAGCTTCTAGTTCCAATGATAAGAATATTGGTTTAGTCTTATGGATAATTCTTATGTTAGTTTTATTTTTATTGTGAATGTCTGTATTGAGTACAATGCCTTGATCTTTGATTTATAGGTGAATCTAGAAAATATTTATGTGAAATTGACATTTTGATAATCTCACAAGTATTAGAATTTACTTGCTAATTTGTAAAGATGAAATCCTAGATAACCTTTTACTAAGGAGAGGATTTAAGTAATTTTTGGACCGTTTGAGCCTTTCAAGCTGACCGTTGATATACTTTTTCTATCGTACACACACTTGGAGCCATGTACATATATACCTTTCTTTGTTAACTACACATTAGCCTAACCTAAAATAATATCATTCAACCTTTACTCTTTGAAAATATTGATTGATTTTATCGAAATATTTGGAGCTATGCTATGTTATGGGAGAATAGGAGGAGTGAGATTGTAAGAGGAAAAAAAAGAGAGTTACACACTTATTCATAAAAGAAATAAATAAGTTTGGTAACTCAACAACAACAAAAAAACAATGAAATAAATGGCGGGCTAAGTGTTGATGGAAAAAAAAATTATGACTTGGTGGTATATTGCTTTGTGCGCGAAAGAATAGCTCTATATGAGTCTTACAGTTAATGTGCTTAAGAGTGATTTAAGCTCACTTTACCTAAATCATCATACATTTACCTAAGCTAATATTACAAGTTTAATGAAAATATTTTGATCCTTGGTGTTATATTTATCTATATTAGTGGAAATGGATTTGAAAAGCAAACTTATAGAACTTGATTGTTATCTTTAAGATTTTGTATTTAACACATATTTTTATAAACTTATCCAGATTATACATAATAATTAAAGAAGGTAAACACACACACACATAAAAATCTAATTTGAAATGGGATGTGCTCTTGAGTTATTCCTAATACTTAGCCAATATTTGTAACTTTCTTTGAGTTAGGTTATTTTACAAACTTTGAAGAATTCATTGGAATTCATCACTTATAGTGCATGACCTTTTGTGTGTTTTTAGTGTTTTTTTATTTTCTTTTGCTTAAGGATATTTAAGTTTGGAGGTATTTGATGAGGAAGATATTTACCTCCAAATTAAATACGTTTCGAGCTCAAATAGGTATACGTTTTCAAGCATATTTATTAGTTTAATGTGTTTTTATTTATTTTTGTAGCTCTTGTGAATAAATAAAAATCGTGGTGAATTTATGCCTCAAAAATAGGTTTTTCAAACTATTTAATTTGAAGTTGAATTCAATATAGATATAATGCAATGAAAATGAGGCAAATCAAAACTAAAACAGAGAAATAAAGCATTTAAAAAGTCACGGCACTAGGCTAGCTGCAGGATGGCACCACAACGCTATCTAGCAACACCACCTGAGTAAGCCTTGGTGGCACTATAGTGCCACCAACTGGCACCACCAGAGTAGAAAGATGGTATTGCAACGCCAGATTGTAGTACCACAATGTTGATTCAGGGTTATTTCTAGCACTATAGTGCCAACCAGTGCCATAGTACCAAACCTAATTTCTTAACACCCAGCTCTTAGCGTTGCAATACTATTTTGAGGTTGCAATGCCACAAC
The DNA here is from genome assembly GCA_002914805.1 of Parasponia andersonii. Taxonomy (NCBI): domain Eukaryota; kingdom Viridiplantae; phylum Streptophyta; class Magnoliopsida; order Rosales; family Cannabaceae; genus Trema; species Trema andersonii. The sequence continues at coordinate 11,133 of JXTB01000297.1, forward strand.
TCATAAAGCTTTACGCATTTTCCACCGAATTTGAGTTTGGGACAGTTTAAATGGCATATTTTCAGCCTTTGATTAAGTGGGAATAGATGGCTAAAATTAATAGACGGTTGGATCTCTATTACTATTTTTGCTTCAAAACCTAAGGTATACACAGGTGGGAGAGAGAGATGGAGGCAGCTATGGAAGAAGAAGAGGAAGATGAAGAATAAGCTCTAGTTTGTGAGCTTTAACTTCCCATTTTCGCATCTCCACCATAAACTCCAGTTTTTCTTCTTTTCTTTCTAGTTGTAGTTAGGTTTTCCTTGTAGTTTTTATTTAGAGAGCAAATTTTTAAGAGAAATCCTAGAGAAAGGATTCAAAGGGTTAAGAACCAAGATTAAAAAATAAGCTTGACAAATTTCACTTAAAATCTCGCTAAAAATGTAGTTCTAAACATGGGAGAGCATTGCAATACTCTTTGGCAAGCATCGCCGTGCTTATGGCTCTGGAAAACTTTCTTCTAGAGAGCACCAAAGAGCGTCACAATACTCCTGGTTTTAAAAAATCAACATCTTGCTTTTTAGGTTCACTATGTTACCTGATTTTTATTGTGTTACATTCGTATCTAACTTAATTTCAATTCAAAAGGGTTAACATACTCATCTTTTGCACCTGTTCATCTTAATTCTCATTTATTCATAAGAATTACAAAAACAAAGGAAAATACATCAAACCAATAAAAATACTTGAGAATTTACAATTATTTGATACGAATGATACTTTATTTATAAGTGAATTAATCGCTCATCAGTGATAGACTTGACCAATGGGGGACATGTCAAGTATCAACTTGGGATCATGTCTTCTTCGAGCTATTCTGGATGTATAATACAATTTCAAATGTAATATTCAATTTTAATTAGAAAATGCAGTTATAAGTTAGTGGTTTGTAATAGTATAAGTGATACAAGGATGATAAGTCATATCATAGAAAGAAACTATACTTCGAGTTCCACTAATAGGTGACATCACGATTTTTTATGGGCATGGGTACCCTAGGTAATTCAGTTGCTTTTTCATTATTTACATATAGCCTTTTTTTTTTTTCCCCAAAGTGCTCATTTTGTACGGCTTTTAGTATAATGTTTCTATTTAATGGTCATGGTTATTGACAAGAACTTATCGAATACATCAATGGGACTAATGACAAATCAAAAGTTGCTTGTGCTACTTAGACTAGAGATTGATCATTGTCTAAAGACGTGCTATATGGATAAACCTATTACCTTCTGGGTGATGAAAGTCTTTTAGCAATACTTATTATAGTAAGATAATGACGAGGAAGATTTGAAAGACATTATGTTTTTATGATTTCCAAGACTTAGCTCAGAACCCCATTACTTGTGGTAGTGGTGTTTGATTAGGTAGTGTGATTAGTAATTTAGGCATATGATAAGGATTAGTTTTGATAATATTTACGAATAAGTCTATTTTATAATCATCGGGGCACTAATAAACTCCTAGTGTAATATTCCAAAGCGCAGAAAAAAGAAAATCATATGATAGAGAAGGCATAAAATTGGTGATTTTTACAGTAGGTACTATCAAAACCTTTCATGTATTAAGGCTAAACATTATTTTTGACCTCTCCCTTCAAAAAAGCAAAGCACCTCCTCTAATTTTATTATTAAATTAGTTAATTTTTTTTAGTTTGATTTTTTATCAACAAAGGATAAAAAAAATTCCTGTCTTGATTTTTACCCCATTGAAGGAGATTCTATATTGATCTCCTTCTCTGGTAAGATTTCTCTTCTTGTTTTTTTCCCTAGTTTTTTTTTTCGTTCAATAGTAATATTTCATTTGTGTGAAAGTCGATATTTTCCTTGATTTATTTTCATTGGGTTTTTTATCTTACCAAAATATTAATCTATATAGGTTTTGTTTGTTCCCCTTTCTTTTATTTTTTGTGATTTTCTTTTAGATCAACCTTCTAAGATCTAGTTGTGGAAGAATTTCAACTTATATGTTACACTCTTCATGAAGATGGATCTAGCAAGATTGATACTATATTTCGAGATGATGAAAATAGATTTTTTATTGCTCTTTTTAAAAAGTTTAAATATTGTGATGTGTTCAAAATTCACTCTGATTTAAAATGATTATGAGATTATTGTGGATATGACTCGTATATGTCTAGCAATGATCTTAGCTAGTGATTCGAGCTCTTTATTAAGATATATCAGTGGTGACTCTTGTTGTTTAATTCCTCATTCTTAGAATAAAGTAGTTCATATACTTACTTCACATAGTTATTTCTATAATGATATTTTTGTTTTGTAATAAGGAAAATTTCCTAATTGTATTACTCGTATTATCATAAACAATTTATTATGAAAAAAAAATTTCGCCTTTCCTTTTAAAAAATTATACAAAATGTCTAATTTGTTGTAATAATAACAAGAATAGTTTACTTATATGTAAATCAATTGGTTTAGTAAATTCGTTAATTTATATGTAAATTGGGATTAACTGTAATTTATTTTTATTTGTTTGGTTTAAATTTATTTATTTTATTTTCTAATAGTTATATGGTATTCAAAGTCGAATTAGAGTTATAGAAGGGACATTTTCTTCTTTTAAATGGTTATAGTTTTGACATTCTTTTGAAGTATATTATGAAAGTTGATTAAAAAAGAAAACGTATTTGAAATTTTTGTTATCATTTTCTTTTGGAAAAATTTGATAATAATTTTTAAAAACTAAAAACAAAATAAGGTCGCAAAGCAAAGTTAAAAGTTTCCATTTTTCTATTAAAAAAAACAAAAAATAAAAGTGAGCCCAAAGTAATTTAATTAGTAAAAAGAAACTACGCTATGGTCATTCTCTAATTGGGTGTTTATACTTGTAAAATTATGGATGAAAAAAAGACTTATCTAAAAATATTTTCAAAAATAACTCTCATTATAATATCACACAAACGAAATTACTTATATCAATACTTTATTTCTTAACAAATTCTAAGATACATTCTTCTTTAATAAATTCTAAACAGTTTTTACTACCACTGCGAGTCCCGATCCTAATTCTGATCTCAGCAATGCCTCAACTCGATTAAGATTAAAAAAGTTTGACCATGGACGAACTTGTTTAGCTGTCTCCCTTAGTTATTCTAATTAATTTTGACTAGGGTCAAGCTACCAGTCGAAATTTTTTTATCATAAGTTAAAAAATCTCGACCAATTTTTCGATTGTCCTCTAGCCACTAGATGAAAACCGTAGTAAAAAATTTTTGACCTAGGTTTCTTCCATTTTTGTCTTTTTCAACTAAGAATCGAGTTAATGGTAATTCTGGAATTCCGAAATTTTCATTGAATGACAGTTCTAGTTTTGTAAATGATTTATATTTTGTCTCTTTTATTTTTATAATATTTTTTTTGCCAGAACTTGATTTTGTGGATTTTGACAAAAATAGCTATTATGTTGTTGAAATTTTGTAGATATTACTACATGGTAAATTCAAGGAATTGAATGGTGATTATATATGTCCATTTCATACATCCATGTTACATATTGCATTAATTGATACACAATGGCCATCAATGCACGAATGTCTAAGTAGGATATATGGACTTGTTATATCTTGAGTACAAATTTCCCTTCGAGGGGACTTTCGGACTATGTTATATAATAATATATATATGTGTGTATGACACAATTGGGATATACAAGTATTTGGATAATTGTTTTGGAATTGTTATAGTATACAATGTGTTGAAAATTTTATTTGTAAAGCCTTCGGAAATCTTTTGCTATACTTTTAATTATGTAGGACTTTAAAAGTAAATATTTTATACAAAAATGAAGATCTGTAATTAATACTGTACTGGGCGTTAGCTCACCTCTCTTCTTCCTATCAAGTAGTGTTTAATATGATTTGGGAAGTTTAGGAGCAAAGTGAGTTGTAGTACGCTTCCTTTCATTTTTAAAATTTGATAACTACTTTGAAAACCCCTAATTTAGTTATTTGGATTTGTAGTAATACCTTATAGCCCATATTATGAATTTTGCCTGTATAACTACTATGCATAAATTGTGAGAATGATGATGCTTAGAAATATTGTATAAATTATATTGTCAATCGATTTTTAATTATAATCACACAACTGTGAAAATTTATATTTTGAGTTATTTTATAAACTTTTTCCAAAAATATCATTTTGGTATGAGATTTTAAGTCGTGATAGAAACAAAATATAACTTTAAAAGATAGCTTTTAGGGTTTCTAAGATAGCAAAAGTTGAGAATGTGATTACGGGTGTCTTTGGAGTGTGTGAAAATTAAAAGTATAAATAGACAAAAATTAAGGGTGTAATTGTTCTCATTCCTAGTGAAAACTTGTTGGTGATTTTCTCTAGACATAGGCAATTGGGTGAATCATGTTAAAGACTTTCTTTTTTTTTGGTGCAATTAATATTCTAGATATAATTTAGAACTTGGATCAAAACTATGTCATTAGCTGTGTGGGTGCTACTGACGTCTTTTCTTCGGGAGGCTTTTGAGCCGTGTGATTTTGAGTAATACTCGAAGCCAGTGCTACAAAAAGACGAAACCAAATTATAATTGGTTTAGCAACTAAGCAAGTATTGTAAAGCTATAATTTGTACTACTACGTAACAAAACCTTTTTTGTTTCCTTAATTTGACGATTATTTACATGATATCATGTTAATAATTATGTAGTTTAATACTTGATTATACGGAGACATCGACCACCTCATATTCCAAGCGTAAATGGTACCCCGGTGTCTGGAATCCAAGACCTTCCTTGAATGAAACTCCCTACCGTGAAAGGACTAGCCTGTTGAGGACTAATAAGTACATGAAAACCAGGCCAACTCACCCTCCTAGCCGTTGAGGCACCTCTTCCGGTATTCATATACTCGCCATAAAACAGCGTCTTCACCGCGAAATTGCCTCTCCATTCAGTCCACCCCTTGGGGTCAACCAAACCATCTAAATCAGTCTTCAAAAAAACAGTCCTGGAATACTTTTTCCATGGCCTTCCCAAGTACGTGCTAAACGAGCTCTTGACTGACTCGAACTCATGAGCCGCCCTAACGCGCGAGTTGTGGAAGGAGAGCCCGGTGTTCTCGTTGGGGTTGTCACGTCCCTGGGCAGTGATCATGTTGGCTTGGTGGGCCATCGGGCGGCGGACAAAGATGTCACAGTTTTGGAGGACCGCAGGGGCGTCGCCGAATATGAAGTCTATGGTTCCATATATGTGGCAGTCACGGTAGAATTGGCGGAGGGAGTGGGCGTAGAGGGTGTCCTGGTAGCCTCTGATGCCACAGCGGTAAAACACTGCTTGGTCTGAGCTCACCCTTAGCGCCACCGCCTGGTGCTTTTGGGGACCAGCCGTGTTCTCAAATGTAATGTCCCTAGCCCAAAACCCATCCCCTGATATACCTATACTTACGTACCACAATAAATAATGAAAACGAGTTAAAGGAATTTTTCTAGCCATGCAAACGTACCAATTGAATGATATTATTTATCATTTGTGGCATGACACGGCCTCTACATAAGTTTTGTTTAGTTTTAGTGCAGAGAGGGAGAGAGAGAGGGACAAAAATTAATATGACTAAAATAAAAAATTTATGATTAAAATAATGTAATTATCTCTGTCACTAAAAACTAAAAGTCTACGTACATTCTGTGTGAAAAACTAAAAAGTTCATGATTAAAACTTTCAGGTATATTAAAATATAACTAAATGTTAGTTTTTCTATTATTAAAAATGAAAAACTACAAAGTTAATAGTTAAAAATTTCAGTCACAAAAATAATAATTCATTGTGACTAAAAATATATCAAAATATATAAATAAATATTAATTTTTGGTCACAAAAAAGTTATTAATTATAATTAAATGTTATTTTTAGTCCCAAAACTAGAAAATTTGTCACTAAATCTCAATGTCTTTTTAGTGGTCCCACTCATTTTTGGGTTTTGAGGTCTTAAAACTTTTGCTAATCTATCTAAAACGAAAATGCCCTTAGTATAAGATTTGCACGAATTCCAAGATTTTTTTTTGAAAAAAAAAACACAGATGTATGAATTATATTATCCCGGTGTATATGTACGTGGTCTAGAGATCTTTAGCCTCGTGTTGTTTGCAGTTTGGAAGTATATATATATACACCTGTTTCTACAGTATATGTAATTAGGGAAGAATGTACACTAGATTATAAAAATTTAAATGGCCCCTTTTTGTACATTTTGTTCCGAATGAGAGAAGTAACGTATTAAAATCTTATCAAAGTCCAAATTATTAATAATGTAACATTTATGTCTACATATATAATGAAACTAATAACTTACCAAATGTAGCTGAGCTTAAGGTGGTAGCACCGTCCGGCACATTGCGGTTACCGGTAACAATAGTTTTACTCATGCCATCACCAACAAACATAACATTCCTCAAATTTCCCTCAATCTCAACCTTCTCATTGTAAACCCCTGATTTCACATATATTATTGCTCTTTGGGTTTGACCATGGCCCATGCTAGCGAGTGCGGCCACCGCGTCGTTAATTGTTTTATGAGTACCGGAGCCGTCCTTTGCCACCACAAAGTCAGCCTTTGACGTCGCCGGATTCCATGACACCAAAACCCCTCCGTTTGTGCTTGGATTGGACTTTTGTCCCGGCCGTCGTGTTATTAATCCTAAACTTGGGAAAAATTAAACACAAACAGTTTTCCCTCAAAATTTGAGGAAAATATCTTATAGTGAATATACGTATTTTATATAATAATGTAATTGTCACATAAAATTGTAACGGGTCTTATCCTGTGTGATAAAATTATTTTGTAATAAAACTGTTTACATGTCTATAAGTATATATGTGTCATAATATGTGATTTTCAGAGTGACATGTGCATGTGTGATAATCACATACCAAGAGTGTCTTACAGTTAACAATACTCTCGTCTAAACGATTAGCCACAGAGTAAAAATCAGCATAGAACGATCGATTTGCTACTTACTCTTTCCTTTACTTGTCTCCTTTTTATTCGAATACGAAGCAAGAGCTTCTCCTAGAGAGGCTTTCAACTTCTGTGAGTGGACGAAATATTGAGCCAGTTGAGGCCCTTCCACGAGACCCTTCTCAGCCAAGCCCTCCAAACAGGTCCTGTGGTTGGCAAGTACGCCGCTGAGCCATGTCAGAGCATCGTCGGCAGTGTAGGTGATCTCGGCAGAGACCAACCGACTTAGCCGGGTCTCGCTCTCGTCGTAGAGCTTATCGCAGTCTCTAAAAGCCAAAGAAGCGACAAACCCAGGTAGCTGAGTAGAAGACTCATGAGTCCAATTGCTAGCTTTGAGAAGATTGATTCGGGCGAGTTGAAGTGTAGCAATAGTAGTACTGAGCTCCGGGAGGGAAGAGATAGAGGTAGCGGCCATGGCCATGGCTAAATGGAGCAGAAGAAAAGTAGTGATGACTGCACAAGTGGACATATTGGACGGTTATTTGAGGCTTAGGTGGTGAGATGAGTATTACAAGTACTACCTAGCTGGCTACTATACTGAAACCAAATGTGCATCATGAGGTTTTCAATGAGTTGGAGCAGTACTGCTAGCTGCATGTATTGATTATAGCAAAGGCTAGGAAGCAAACACATGGACCAAGCTTGTAGCCATGTGTCATGTACATATAAATATGTAGGTGTATGGTGGTCAATATGAATAATTAAACAACATTGAGAAGAGGTCTAAAGGGATCTTAACCTTTTACTCTGCTGGTGATATGCAGTGATAATTGCTTTGAAAGAAATCTCGAGCAAAAGAGTCAATCGTGACAGATAGACTAAAGCTAATTCATATATACACACATATGTATGTATATACATATATATGATCAATACAATTAAAACTGATCATTAATAATAACAACAGGGTATCATTCTTTTCTCTCGACATATATGTTTGGTCACTAATATTTACTTCTTCAAGACAGATCAGGCCGGCTTTATAAGTGTAAGCTAAGCCGCCTTTATATTTATTTCTTAAGGGCACATGCATTTGAAAAGAAGAAAAAACAAAATTAACGCACAATTTTACGAATTTGGCGCAAACAAACGTGTCTAGATACTAGGTGAGTTGTGGTTGATTTGGCGAGTTAACCGAAAGATACGTGTTGAACAGCACCAAAAGGGTCCAAAAATGCTCTACTGTAACCGATGGACTGCCTCGGTAATTAATGGATATTTTGGTACATTACTAATTAACTCGGCCACCGATCAATTAAAAGTCAACGAGAAAGGGAGAGAGTTAAGGTCATACTAAAGAGCACTGATAAGATACATCTTTTGGTATCTTTCAGAGCATAAGACACGGGAATCGATTTTGAATCCAAGAGACTCTTGTCTCTTGCATAAGTAGTTGACAGGATCTGTTTATCCCAACTAATTGAAGTTACTGATCATAGAGTACTCGAGGAGTTTGGACTTCTGTTATGGACCCTTCTAAATAGGCCCAAAAGACCCAAATTTGATTTTTGCCAGTCCGTTCAACTATGTTGGATTTAGATGAATTATATCAGTTTTTCTCTAAAATTTTACAGAAACTGCCTCTTCAGTTTCAGAGTTCGGTGATGCATTTGCTTGTAGTTGTAAGGCAAAAAAGCCAAATCGTAACAATTTCTTTAATTAATTAATTGATTAATTTGACGTCTCGACTTTCGATTTTCCCAATCTAGCCATTGTAGTTTCATACGTTGCCACGGCCATGTAGCTGCTCGAGATTTGAATCTCTTAGAGTTGATGGAGGTTTTATCAACAATAAATTTAGAAAAAATCAAGAGATGGAGCTTGTGTGAATTGAAATAATAATCAAAGCAAATAAAGAGAGAGATTTATAGTGGTTCAGCCCCAAAAAAGATGAGTCTACGTCCACTGTTTTCTCACTATTTTATGAATAATAATGAACACTCAAGGTTACAATCTCGTCTGGAAATCGGAAAGACTGAAAAGCTATTGAAGAATACTAAAAACTTAGACTACCCAAAGCTTGGAATACTCTAACTTTTGAATTACCCAGACTTGAATTTGCTCAGACTTGGTTTCTTTGTGACTTTTTTTATCCTTCGGAACATAGAGCCCCCTTTATATAGATAAAGGTAACCTTATGTCCCTAGGATCCTTATGTCTCTAGGATCCTAATTGTATAAACGGGTAACTATACAATTGGGTAACGTAAATTAAGTAATAATATAATTAGATAACTATTCAAAACGGATAACTAGTTGATCACAAATAGGATACTTCAGTTTCCCTTTCCTTGTAGGTTTCTTCCATAGCATTTACTTGTTTCTCTCTTCTTGTAGGTTTCCTTTATAGCATTTACGTGTTTCCCTCTTCTTATAGGTTTCCTGTTTGACAAGGCAAACTGCACGGAAAAGGTCGCACAAAACCTGTGGAGGAGGTCGCATATAACCATCACGGAGGAGATCGCATATAACCTTCACGGAGGAGGTCGCATATAATCCTTATGCGACCTTAGGATCCTTATGCGACCTTAGGATCCTTATGCGACCTTAGGATTTTAGACCGCACAACACTTAGCAATGAAACAAACATACAGAGGATACCTCCTTGAATTTTAGAAAATCTTCAATAACGTTTAACCGGTCTTGAAATTCTTCTAGTTGAAATCACCATGGATTTCAGGAATTAATATGAAGTACTTTCAATTCTGGTTCCAAATGCGCGCTTAGCAGTTTATTGTTTCTGTTAGGTTAATTTGAATCAATTTTACCATCTTGGGAGCTTAGTCCATTAAGTCACAAATTAAGCAAAAAAGGATAAAGGAGACAAACAATTTTTACATGGCTCAACAATTTCAAAGTATTGTCTACATTTATGGGACCAAGTCCAGAGAGCAAATTTCACTAAGAGCAAAACAGAAATATAACCAAGGTCTTATATGATGAATATTTCAACTCTTTGCGTAAAGAATACTAAGAGCAACCAACTGTCGTAGGTGAAATGCTAGTTGAACACCCTTCGGTCAATCTCAAGTGCTGAAATCCCTTTAGCAGCAGCAGCTACTGTAGCAATCCCTTCACTAAGCAGCTACAAATACAAGATCCCTCTTGCAATTAGATAAGCTTGAACTCCCTTTAAGATTGAGTTGATATCCCACCAACTTGATAATGTTGATGATCAGATCCCTCTCAACCAATAAAGAACTTGAAATCCCTTCAAGCTCCCAATAAAATTCAATCAAGCAACTTCAAGAAAGCATGTTAAAAGCAAAAAGAAATTCTAATCAAGGAAGAATTTCTTTGACGAAGAATATACAAAATGATAAACCAAGGACCCCTAAAAAGATATATAAAACTCAATTATTCCAAAGGGTTGAAGAAGATAGGATGATCATCGCATTCTATTCATATGCTCAATTTAGAACATATGCTGATAATAAGCTTTATTATGCAATTTTTGAAAATGACACATCAGCTGTAGTGAAAGTCTAGTAAAATGCCACAACAATCTCACAGTATGTCAAGACACTGAGTAATAATGTAAAAACCAGATTATTTTTTTAAGGGTAAAGTGGTAATTTAAATCTAAGGGCATTTTGCTAAATTGTATTTTTCAGAATAATTAATTAAAAATATCTAAAATGAATATAGACGCCTTTAAGTCTAGGTTTGTGGGACGAAACTGAAAAAGAAAGTTTTTAAAACATGGTCTTAAGTGCAATTACTGAAGGGCATAAATGAAAGGATCTTTGAAGAACTTGGTTAAAGTAAAATTTCTATAACCTGAACCCACTCATCCAGATTTTGACACGTGGCAAACAGTATCTAAAATTGCCCCCATAAATCCCTCTAACTTCTCTCCTTTCCAACTCAGTCTCTGAAAATCTCTCTCCCTCTCATGACTTCTCTCTAAAATTTCGGCCACCGGAAGTGAACCTAGACTTGGCCTCCAACCAGCCACCTTCGACGCAGCTTCGCTGTTGGTCACTCAGGCGAATTGGGCTGCCGGAGTGCAGGAAGAAGCTGCGAACCGCTCACTTTCGAGACTGAAAATCGACGTTTGGTTGCAACCCAATGCCGATCACCACCACTTTCAGCAAGCCTAAGTCTCCAACTGGTAAGGACATTTCCCAGCCATTAAATTCTGGAAAATTAGCTCTGGTAAGCGGTTGAGTAGTTTTAGCCGTTTTAAAAAATTACTTGCGGCACTTTTATAATTATTTTAAAAAATTACGTGTTTATTGAATTATATTTCTAATGTAGTTATTTTGGACGCTAGAAATTTAGTGGCAAAGTTTTTTTTGTCATTTGAGGTTAAAAATCACCTCAAAATGAGTTTATGAGATTCTCAAAACGATCGATCGAGCGTCCAAGCGACGAAAGGAAGTTCTACGAATGTCGTTAGCTTGATATAGTTATCATCTGTCATTAGCTTGATATAGTTATCATCTCAAGGAAAATGTTCAATTATCTAGTTTTATACCTATTTTAATTTAAATGTGTATTATAACTAATTTATGAAAAATTGTGATTAATACGATATTTTGATTAATTATTGAAATATTAAATTATATTAGGATTAGACTGTGTGATTTTCATACATATTTTTAAATTGTGATTATGAGGTGATACAATAGATTGTTGCCCATATTACAGTAAATCACAGAATAATACCAAGTAGAATTTTAAACCATGATTGGATTAATTCTTGGATGCATGGTTATTATAAAATATTACATATTGTACATACCAGATGATCATACACTTGAGTTCTATTATTGCATCGCAGTAGTTTAGATTGTTGACGAGTTGCTACAGCGCTAAATGACAGGTCTAGACTCCTACGTGAATTTTGCTGACACACTTCTGAATAATGTCAAGATGCTAGGTACCTCTGGTAAAGAGGTATTATAGAGCCATGATGAGAATATAAGAGCTGACTCATATACCTGATTGATGTATGGTATATACAATTATGCAGTATTAGTTTTGATTTTTAATATGTGATTATTTTTTATCTCAATTATTTTATAAAGTTGGTTTATAAATAAATTTGAAAAAAATAATAACCATGCACTTTAGAAAATTATATCTATTTAAAAAGGTAATTGAATTCTTACTGAGTATGTGAATGCTCATCCTTTATTTTTTTTTTCTCAGGTAGTATTTAGTATAACCCAAGAGATTCAGGAATAAAGTAGAGAAGAACATGTTATTGATTTTAATAATTGACAGCTATGTAAAATACTTCTGTCTATTTATCTTAGCTTGTATTTATATTTAATGGCTTATATCACAAATTTAATCTGTATAACTACTATATTTGTATTGTGAGATTGACGATGATACTTGTTTTTATTTTTCAAATTTTATTATTAATCTACCTCTAACGAGAATCACAAAACTGAAAAAATTTATTTTTAAACTATTTTATAAATTTTTCTAAAATTATTATTAAATTTCCACTTATTAAATTATCTTCTAAGCAATGTCATTATGACAATTAGTCTGTATGTTGTGACAAAACAAAGCATTCTCTGAAGTAGAAAAACATCAAAAAGTTCTTTTTCAATGCACAAGCCTACATAATGAATACTTTGGACCCATGCTCAGTGAAATTCAATCGCTACTACAGACTGATTTTGACATAAGATGCCAAAAACAAAACCTTAACAACTTCTTTGGCTTCCTCCATTGTTACAACAAAGTGAAAATTAAATTCTTCAAGCGTATAATTCGTCTAAATCCAACATTGATGTTGACCAAGTTTGAACCAACGGAAGTCAAACTTGGACTTTTTGAGCTTATTGGGCTTTTAGGACCGTGAATTCACACTAGTCCTAGAGTATTGCGTCAATTATTTGTTCGGATTTTTTTCATTACATAAAACCACTGAATATGGTTTTATTTCCCCTTTTTTCTCCCTTTCTTTCTACTGTATTATTGTTTTAGTTCGGTCTCTGGGCTTTCCAATGTCCTATTCTGGTACCCAATTTTATTTTGAGTATTTCTAAAAAATGTCCGTTTTTTATATCAATTTGAAAAATGATCATTTTTACACCTATTTAATAAACATCCATTTATAATCTTATATTGATAAATAGTCATTTTTTAGTTGATCTTTTTTTAAAAAATAAATCAATTTTTTAAAAATAAATATTTTTTTATACAAAATAAATCAACATATTTTGATCTATTAAATATGAAAAATAAACATTTTTCAATAAATTTCAAAATTCGGTCATTATTTAACAGTGTTTGAAAAACGATCATTTTTCAAACAGTGGTTCGAAATTCGACCATTTGGCTAAAAAGTCATTTTATTTTTGAGCTTCCTACAAAAATCCATCCTATAATAAAAAAAATTGAAAAAATCCGAAGGGGCTGAAATCTATGAAAATTTTCAGATTTTATTTAGCAAAGTACAACTTTTAAATTATATTTAGGAAAATACATATTTGTTCAAATTTGTTATTTTTAAAAGATACTCTTGATAACTAATAAAGTTAACTAAAGTAATCAAGAGTTACTTGAGGTAACTAGTCTGCTCAATTATTAGTAAAAAGTGATATTTTTCTAAAACATTTTGGGATTTTTCAAAATTCTTGGATTTTTCAATTTTTTTTAAAACCTCACCATATAAATTCAAACTTCCTTTTTACCTTTTTCTTTTGGGTGTTAAAATCGAAAATCAAGGGGGGAAAAAAGGAGAATGTATGTATTAAAAAAAAAAGAGAATATGCATAAATACACAAAATGTGTATAAATTCAAGATCATGGAATGTGACATTTGAAATCTCATAAACCAAGTTGTGTCAAAATGATAATTGATGCATGGGCCAAGTTTGCGATCCTTTGAAAGTTAGAGACAATAATATTTAGATAACTATTCAGGTCTAAATTAGATTAACTTTGCATATACGTAATATTTGTTTTTCATTTCATAATTATTTCTCACTACTATTATAATAAAAGTGTGTCTTTAAATATATAATATTTTTTTGGCTTGGATTTATTGGGCGCGAGATGGGTAATCTCTTGGATGATTTTTTTGGCTTGGAGTTGTTAGGCGCAAGATGTGCCAACTTAATTGAGATTCTAGTGATTCTCCTAGATATATACTTTTACTCTTAATCAAGTACCTTTTGCTAAAAGAAAGATGTAATATTAATTTGTGTAATACTTTAGCAAAAACTATTACTACATATTATTGTTGAAGTGATTTTTCAATAATTGAATATACACGCTTCCTATGTTCCCAGTTATGTTACTTGCAAGAATGATTAGCAGGGGCGGTGACTTGCAAAACACTCTAATATCAATGATTAATTAACTCAATAATTTAATTTTTCATTTTTAATTACATAAATGATGATAAAAAATTTTGAAAACGAAATTATATTCTGTTAATTAATAATAATAAGTTCGACAGGGCATGATGATAGAGGTTGATAAAGGTTGCAAGGATTGGTGTATACAAGGATGAAAATATCCACAATATTAATTATCGATATTTTTACGACATTATCCAATTATTTATATTGTGAAGTCTATGATGTAAAGGGAAATATTCTTCTAGGATTGTCTGTAAAACATCCACAAATATTCATAATATCTGTGAATATTCAAAATATTTGTAAAAATATCTACCAAATATTAGAGGAAAAGAATAAGAAAATTTTTTCATTTTACGAGATATTTTAATTTGTGGCCCATTTATTTCTCTTTATTAAAATAAAAAGTTATAATGTTCTTTAACTTGACTTATTAAGGAACTGAAATCCAATTTATATATTGACAGTAGGAAAAATCAAGAAATATATACTTATGGGACATTAACAATTACATCCAAAACTATTCAAGGATAGTATCTTGACAAACATGTAATATTTAGATCAGAATTGGAACCCACCTATATGTTTTCCAACCTCCAGCAAATTCTTTCTGGTATTTAAGACACTTAGAGTTTGTTATCTTAGATATTTAATTAGTATCTAGTTTAAATGTTTTGTACCTTCTTAGTAATAAGTATCTAAAATATTATTAGAATTATAATTAGTGTATGATAATATTGATTTTCTAGCATAATCACAATCATATTGTTATAATGTACAACATATAAAGAAAAAAAATTCTCATATTCAAGAAAAATATATATTATTTTTTTCATTAATCTAGTATAAATTAGACAATATCAGGTGTTTGGTATTTTATAAAATTTAATTAGAAGTATTAGAATTTCTTTTATTTTTTTAAATATCCATATTTTTGTTGACATTATTCGTAAATCAAAATTTAAATGATTCGGTCAACATTGGTATTTTTGTCCTTGGGTGTATTTAGATGTACAGTATCCATATTCAGGACTCATTAATATTCCTTCAACCACAGTCACATCTTTTTTGTTTATTGACATTATCGGAACCAAGATATCAAACCTAGTATAAAGTGACTTTTTGAGTATCTTAGCTCTTATATCTCATTACAAAAATGATGTTTGGGTTCTAGAACTCTAGGGGTATTCTAGCCTAGGAAATCAATTATAAATGATTTTCTAACTTTATGAGTCCAAAAAGGAAGGGTATCTTTGGTTTAATAGTTCATAGGGGTGAGCATCAAACGATTTGGGTGGTTTTCCGGCAATGTTTTGACTAACCCAATCGGTTTTCGGTGTGCCGAATTTCAAACTGAAATCCGACCGAGCTGTAAAAATAACATCGCAAACCGACCCAACATATGGTCAGTTTGGTTAGTTTTAACTGACATAAACAGAAGAAAATGTGTACATGAATCGTGTAGAGAGGATGGCAAGAGAGACCAGCTGAGACTTTAGAATTGGAAGCAACTATTCAAGGAAAACGAAAGACAAGTTGAACTAGGAGAGAGAGGGAGAGCAAAAGATCAGAGATATGTCACTAAATATAATACAGATAGAGAGAGAAATGGGTTGAACTAAGAGATAGAAAG
Source organism: Parasponia andersonii (assembly GCA_002914805.1). Lineage (NCBI taxonomy): Eukaryota > Viridiplantae > Streptophyta > Magnoliopsida > Rosales > Cannabaceae > Trema > Trema andersonii. The sequence continues at coordinate 27,120 of JXTB01000297.1, forward strand.
AGAAGCAAAGGAAAGGATAGAAGAGAAGAGTGAGACCGTGAGGTTATATAAAAGAGAATGTAAGGGCTTTGAGGTTACTATAGCGCTGGATGTAGTTGCTTCCAGACGAGAGAGCGAAGGGAAAGTCAAAAGGATATATTTTTTAGGGTTAGAATAAGATATGGGCTGAAATAAGATGTTATAAACAAGTGGATTTAGATAATTTATATAGATAAATATTAAATATATTTATATTTCTTATTCGATTGGTTTTGGTTTATATCGGTGAGTATGGATTTGAAAATGCATACCGTCCATAATTTTGTCAATTTTTTATCTTCAATTTTTGGTTCGGGCAATTTAATTGACTTTTTGGTGTGTTTGCTCAGCCTTAGTTCTTCATCTCTAGTTTACTCAGTTATGAGTTATGTACGTGTGAGTTTGAAAGGTCAGATGTTCAAACATTGATATTATATGTGTGTGATATTTTTTAAAAATTTTATAATAAATGGTGGTAATTAGTTAAACTCTATTTTTTTTTAAAAAAAGTTCTTCATGTCTAGTTTAAGGAGCCACCCTGTCACAACTCAAAGTCTAGGCCGTAACTTTTTGGTAATTTTGAGTATAAATTAATATAAATAAATAATTTTATAAAATTCAGAAAAAATCAAGTACTTGGATTTTCATTTTAGTCCTTATATCGTTGGAAATTCTGTATAAAAAAGATTCATTTTTATTTAGTTCATCAAGAAAGAAACACCAATTAGAATTCGAGAAAGCATAGTTAAATTATATAAAAACTTGGTTTAACGAAAATTTTGTATTGATTAAATGCATTTCGTAAATCTTGAGTTAGAAAGTAAAAAAAAAAAAAAAAAAATCAATTTATAGAGTTTATCAAAATTCCAAGTACTTAAAACTTTGAAAATATGCTCTTCGAGAACTATATTGTCCCGTTTATCCGCCAAATCCTCAAATAATAGTAATAACATCCTTATATAATCACTTATCAGGAACAAGAAACTTGGCTAAATAGATAGACATGAGGAAGAAAAATAAAATAAGGTAGAAGGACCAACTAAAGAGGGATAGGACGGCAAGCGTAAGTCAAGCGACTTACCTGGCCAACAGAACAACCACCTGAAAGGGAGGAAAATTGAGAGGGGTGAGCTCGAGAGCTCAGCAGGAAAGCTGTTATCTCATGTAAAACCCTTTTTAGTGATGGAAAGCCTCTACATGGTTAGTTTAATCCAAAAACACCGTTTTTTTTTAGCAAAACTATATGTATATACTTATATATATATATATGTCCATTTCCAAAGTTGATAATCCATATATATATATATATGCATATATACGTATATATATATATATATATATATGAAAACATGTTATCCAAAATCAATAGTCTGTATGTACATACGTATATATAGATATACAAAAAGTACGATATCTGAAAATCAATCGGTCCACGAACATATAATACAAATTCACCTATATTTATGAGTTCATCACTTCTTATCAATGGAAACGCGGTGTAACTTATAAACCTCCTCTTATTTTAAATGACAAGTAGTTCTTGTGTTTTGGAATAAGCAATTTTAAATATCGATTGGACAAGTAATAACGAATCGAAATATCGTTCTTTTAAACTACGTGGCGTATTTAGTATTGTAACGACTGACAAGCAAGGAAAATATAAACTTCAACCACCTGTCGCTTTTGCAAAATTTATTTCTTTATCCCGACTATACAAGTCGTAGTATTGAATCTTGATGTGCATACAAATGACAAGCCCTTCGAAAAAAGGAAAATCAAACGACAAGAAAATATCAAATGGAATCTAGTTTCTGACTCTCTGGAAGTCTGGATGGAACAACGACATGTCGTTCCGTTTATTGACATTTCCTTTTTTTTTTTCTTTTTAATTCTTTTGTTTTCTGGTTTAATTATTATACTTCATTAACAAATATCGGGAGCTAGCGGCAGCGATATAGTCTCTTTTCATAATACTATCCCAAAATATAACGGGATTTATGACTTAATTGGATTTACTTTCATTTTCTATTTTTTTAATAATTTTTTTTGAAATTTGCTTGGCAATCTTATTTTTATTTTCTGTTTTTAAAAATTGAAAACTAAAACAAAATTTTTATTTTTATTTTTAATTTATTTAAACAAAAAACTGAAAATAAATCCAAACAAGTTAGATGATTTCGCAAAATTAAGTCGAATTAAACTAAAAGTCAGATCAAATAGTAAAGGAGGATTTTGGAAGTTTCTAAAAATTTAGGTACTAAAATCTGCAGGTATTGTGACAAAACGTGAAGGAAGAAACTTCATCGCAAAAAGAAGTACCCCTTTTAAAGATTATTTAATTAGTTAGAGTCAAATCTTAGACAATTCAATCAATGTAGGTGAGCTGCCCGTCCTTGGTTTTTTTGGGTCCTAATTAATGAGTACCGTATCTTGAAAAATTACCAAAAACCAATTTGAGCAATATGAGTAGTCAAAGGCATAATAGGATGATCATGATAATGTTGATGACTTTGGTGATGTTGGCGCCGATGAAATGTTCATGATAATGTCCTTTTTATGTTAATTACAATATAATGACATCATCCTTACTAATATTTTGTTATTTAGTTTCATAAAATTAAAGCTTCAATTTATAGAGACAATTGATAATGAATATAAAGATGGATTGTTAGCAGCTAGCAGAAACATGAAAGATGGATCAGTCTTAAGGACAACGGCCGATTTTTTAATTGAAGTCATTGAAATACATGTAAAATTTTCTTTATTTTTTAAGACATGTTCGAATATATTCATTATCATAATTCAAATAAAAAAAATATAATTAGCATATATAGAATATATATATTTATTCAAATTTATAGTTGGACATTTACTAAAAGAAAGAAAAACAGACATTCGTTAATATCAAGTGACAACCAAACACCGGCTCTAATTTCTCAAGATAAATGTGACTTAGAGCCCTAGTCAATTAATTAATTTTATGCTTGTTTCTGCAAAAAAAATTGACGATGATATATATGAAATACTAATAATAATAAATTTTAAAGTGTAACTAATATGTTATTGTTATTAAAACTAAACTTGAAGTAAAAGAGAGTTGAATTATATATAGTGTTAATTACAGTTCTCCACATTAGTTATTCTGCAACGGGTAGATTAACATGAGCTGTTAAGATTTCATCTCATAATACTATGGTGTAACACATACAAGGGATAGAAGACAGTTACAATATCTGAAAGTACAATTGATCATTTAGGAATTGATAAAGCCGATGAAAAACTATTTTAGCGTCGTTATTAGAGTTAGGCCAGTAGTAAATTAGTCTTCTAGCTATCAAAGTTCGTGGATAAATATTGGAATTAGACACGAGAGTCGTACTTAATCTACTAAAGAATTTGAAGTGAAAATAATTACTAGTAATAATAGACGTATCTGGAAAAAGAAAAAAAAATATGGATACTAACCAGACATAATACAACTAGAATAATTTAGGTTACTTTATTGTAGTGCATGCATAAAATAAGTTACCTGTGTACACTCCGTTTTAACGAATTTATTAATTAATTATTTATTTCATGTATTTTAGTAGGGAATTAAAGTGGGTTCCATTCCTTATCTAGTATGTGCATAGGATAGGGCCAAATCTAGGATATTCCATTTATTAGGACACTATATATATAATGCATGTGGGAGTATTATAATACATCTAATACTGTATATGTGCTTTCCGCTTTCCCTTTCTCTTGTTTTAAAATAAAAGTAACATATAAGAGTCTAGAATATATTATCCATTATATAACTAAGTGACAATTTATATATATATAACACGAAAGGTTTCGTGCTTGGTTATTTTCGATCTAATTTTTCTACGTAAAAAAAAAAAAAATTAATAACCACGAAAAATGTATCATCTATGAAAGCACCACAAGAAAAAATTCTCCTTTATATCAAAAAAAAAAAAAGAAAAAATTCTCCTTTAATTCGAATGGAATTTTCGTCTACAAATTAATCGTCGCGGATCGATCCTTCTAGATTTTTTAAATTTCTAGTTTCCGGATAGGATTATTGACCAGCATTTGCAAGAAAACCCAACAGGCTCAGCTAATGTCATATCCAAAGCTTATAATTAATATAGGTAGACCCAAATAATTGCTACTAAAGAATATTAGTTTGTAGCTAGCTAAGGCAAATTGTATTCATGGATGAGCATTTAATGTCTTGAAACTTGTTAATGGAGTCTGTTATATACTATATAATTGGCCACCGCGTACATTATTTATTGCAAGTGTAGTTTTGCAAGCATATACGTCCATTAATTAATGTAATTTAAGAAAACTATTAAGTAGAGACCTTATCTAATTTAAGTAACTATTCATTTTTAAAAAGAATAAAAAACAAAAAGCCAAAACGAATTAGCTTATATACGTATATATACATTCGTATTTATATATATTTATACATATCCGTATGCATCGGTTCAATTAACATATTTTTATAATTAAATTGATTTGTTGACAAACGATCACAACTTGTACTTTAGAATATTCAAACAGATTTCGCATAACCTAATTTACGATTCTAATAAAATAAATTTAGACTGTTTTGATTAATGTGAATAATTAATTGAGACTGTTTTGATTAATGGGAATAATTAGTTCATCTCGGAAGGTGTATATATGGATGCATGCCTCTTAACTTATCAATATTATCATTTTATTTCATGTGTGTATGGAGAGTACTTACGTACTAGTGGTTAATGATGACTTAGTTAGGACTCATTATATCTAGTTATATCATTGTATGGACATTAAATAAATGAGATTGGTTTATGAAGCGCCGGTACTTATTAATCGTAAAAGACATGTATATAATTATATCTACCTTTGAGTCAATAGCTTTTTGTAATAAGACCTTAAGCAAGTCATCAGTGTACGTAATAAAAATCTAACAGATCCAGGCTGTTCGTAAATATACAATTAAAGAAAAGTAAGAAGAGAATTATTTTACGTCCTGTACTTAAGTTTCCTATTTTTCAACTTTATATTCATTAAACTCATGTTTCACGACTATGCACACATAGAACTACACACACACACACCAAAGCTAGCTTGAATCTCAACAATTGGTCCTCCATTAATCTATGGACTCTGTAGAAAAAAGGGATAATTGCGTGACATCACCAACCTCTGTTCTAAAATATATATTAACGTGATGTATAGATATAATATTAATATTCAGAAAAAAAAAAAGAAAAACTGCGCAGGTCGATTCGCCTTCATTATCCGTTGTGTTTAGGTAGTTTTGAAATGGTCAAGACAATCTAAAACTTTACCATTGACTAATTAATGGGAGGAAAAAAATAATAATTAAAAGAGAAAAACAATAATCAACAACTAACAATATTTCTCGTCGTTTTCTTTTCTTCTTTTTTTTATCCCTCCCATTTTTCGGCCTTTGTTTTGTTTTGTTTTTTGTTTTTTTTTTCCCTCATGTAACTTTACGTTTGCGCTTTATGTAAAGTTTTATAAATAGTTGGTTATACACTGCAATATCAATCATCCAAAACACTATATATTAATATTTGTGCCTCGAATACGTATGTTGATTTTACTTTGGAGAGATTAATGTTATTCGTTAATCAAGTTAAATCTACGTAAAATGAACCACCTCTAAATAAAACCAGATCACGTATGCTGTGTACTCTCCCTTTGATGTTGAACTTGAATTTCTATACAAAACTTATAAATTGCTACTGTAATTAATAATTTGAGAGAATATAAATTGGTTCACTATTCCCTTCAAAAAAGAAATTATTGGCATTATTGCTACAATTATTCAACACGTCCTTACAATACCAGATCTATACAACCGGATATCGATCAATATTATCATATATATTATATATACCAGGAATATTGAATACATAGAATGGTCATCGAAAATTAAAAACATAGTTTAAAAAAGAAAGAAAAATAAAATAAAGTGGGTTCCACTTATCCTGGAAACTAAGGAAAATCGTTTTTTTTTAATTGAATTTGAATTTGTTCCGACATTGACATTCTTGTATCTTCGCACTGTAGGGAAATTTTGTAATACTACTTCGATGAACGATCTGTTCGTTTCTAAATCTCTTTTTCATTTTTCATCTTTTTCTGTAATGTAATAAAGCTGCTTACTAATCATACAACGTGCATAACTAATAAAGCCTTTTGTTTTTTCGGGTTCCTGTTGCTTTCAAGAATATATCTAGTCTGTATATTACATTACGATCGAGAAGTACCAGTATGAGTCTAGTTTGATGACTAGTTGATGGTTTTAATTATTAAATTTTAAACCCATTCTTACGTGGATTATATAATATATTATGATTTTATAAGGTGATGCACACCGATTGTTTGCATGCAATTATAGTGCAAGATGATGATGATGATGGTGATTATATTATTATTATTATTATTATTATTATTGAGTCAAGTGCAATATTATTTCCGAAACTAAACATTTGTATAAATTTAGTTTCATCGATAATGTACCCGCCCATGATCACGATACATGCTATGGTCACTTCATATTAATCTAGCAATAAACTTATTTGTTTAACTTTGTCCCAGTAGTTTTTGCCTCATTTGCTTAACTTTGTACCAGTAGTTTTTGAAAACGGTTGTTATTGTCAACCCTCTTTTTTCTCTTTCCATCTTTTTTCTAAACGAAACTTCTTTTTTTTTTTGAAATCTATAACATAAATATTTTCTTCAACACACACTTTTTAAATTTTATTCATTTCAAAATTTAGTTATTAATAATTAAAAGCAAATAAAAACCAATATATCAAGGTATCAACATTCTTTCACACACTTTTTTTTTCACCCTTTTATCAAATGTCCTTCATGCTGTCTTGATAGAAACTCAGCCCACATATCAAGGTATTTTAATATCGTTTTCATTAAAAGAATAGATAAACCAACTTTAATTAAGATTCAAACTATTACTCAATTTCTTCTATTAAAAAAACTGTTTTTTTTTTTTTTTCCTTTTTCTCCTATAATGTTAGAATTCTTGAGTTATTTATTTTTCATAAACCTTTATTGAATATTGAGAGACGGAGAAAAAAATATATTTTTACAACATGGTCGGAATTTGGAATTCATAATATATTCTTCTATGACTATAAAAACTTAATCATTTATTAAGATTTCTTTTTTGGATGCTTAGTTTTAGGTTTTTGCTATGTTTTCCCTCCGAACTTATCGTGTTTTGGCAAATTGGACCCCCAAAAGAATTTCTTGTCAATCAAATCCTTAATTTTTAAAATTATTGCAATTAGAGCCAAATTAATGACGACTGTCAAATCAGTGACAGATTTCAGCACATGCTGATCACGTGCTTCTTTTTAGGAGGGTAATCCTGAAATTTTAGTCACATAGAACTAATTACACGAAAAACTAACAGGATTATCGGGGTATTTGAGTAAAAATTAACGCCAAAAGTAATTGGGGGCTAGGGTTCATAGGATCTGGGGAAATCGAATGCAATTAGGCTAGGGTTCAAGAGAAAATCCAGAGAAATTGAACGCAATGAAGTGCTTCATCCTCATCCACCATGTAATGATCATCTTCAAGTAGTTCTACGTTCTGAAAAAAAAAAAAAAGAAATTTCTAAATATTGAACTCATCAAGAAATCTGTCAATATGAATACTATATAATCATTTAAAAACTTAGAGAAAAGGCTATCATTCCTATCTCAAAACCAAATACAAAGTCAGAGAATCATAAAAATAATTAAACCAAATAAAAATTCAAATTTACCCATTCTTTGAAAATTAGATAACACACTCAACAATTTCAAAGAAAATACTCTGACGAAAAGCCCAAATCCGATTTTAAAATAAAATTAGTGTTTAGAAATCATATAAAAGGACCATCTAATGGTTTTGGAGTAAGAAGTCTATTAAAAACCCAATTCCTCGTGAAAAACATAAACTCATTATTTAGATGAAATCCAATTGAAAGGTGAAAACCCAACACCATTTTACAGAATAACAAAGAAAAAATCAAGTTGAGTACTTCATGTTAACTTGCATTTCTTTTCCCCTATTTTGGCAAGAAGAACAACCTTCTCTCATTCACCATGGAAGCAATAGAAGCTTGACCATCAGAAAGGAAAATTTGAGCATTTTTTAGAGAGGTTAAGTGGATAGTTTGGTATTAATTTCCTCCAAATACCCTCATTAACCCACTCATGCTAAAGTTTCTCTTCCAATTAGTTGAGTGTGCTTGCACTCAAAAAAAAAAAAAGTTGATTCTGCTTGATTTCAAAAAAATAATAAAATAAATATTGAAGTATGCCTGAAATACCGAGATTACCGTCCTAAGAAAAAGCACTTGGTCCACATGTGTTGAAATCTGTCATTAATTTGACGGTCGTTATCAATTTGGCTCTAATTGCGACAATTTTAAAATATAAGGATTTGGTTGCCAAGAAATTTTTTTTAGGGTCCAATTTGTCAAAACACAACAAATGCAAGGGGTAAATATGCCAAAAATCCTTAGTTTTATCAATTAGTTCATTTAAGAGAGTGTCCCAAGAAAGAAGAAAAGAAGATTGTAGTTATTTAACATTATTTTTGTCTACAACTATATCAATTCATAAAACCCTATTTTTGACATTAATTAATTATTAAATGGGCATTAAGAAAAAGGAGGGGGAAATGTGTCATAGCTTGCAAATATATATATATATATATAGCTCGGTAGAAGATATTAGATTAGTACTAATAGAAACTATTGATCAAATGTTGGGTTCGAATACGAAGCTTGAAAGAAGTCTTCTTGATTATTAGACATTGCAAATATTTTTTCATTATTAAGTAATTAATTAAAATTCTAGGTGTCTGCAAAAATCGTTATTAGCAAGATCTCAATATCTAGTGTCACCCACCGTTTAGCCTAATAAAGATCGCAGCAGGAATACTATTGTGAGCGAACCACGCGGTGCATCTCAAACAACATGCAGCGTGAGAGAAAGTACCTGTAATGAAGGCATGCAGTAACTCATATTCTGACTCTTCTTTGGGTGATTAAATTAAACTCAACCCTCATCCAAGCATATATGAATATACATAAATATATATGTATATGTATGTATATGCATATACAAAAGTTATTACCTGTAGATTCCACTCTTTATTAATGGTAAATTGCACACACATATATAACTTTTCCTTATACTTGAATTTGTATGTTTGCAATTGTTTCATCTTCTTCAGTCAACAGTCAACACATAAAAGGAAAAAGTCTAAAACCATTTATATACTTAACAGATTTTAATTTAGACCAAAAATAATTACAAAAACTCCCCCTGCACTAATAAATTGTTTTATAGTTTTATATGTTATNAAAGAAGATAACAAAGAGAACAAAGTATATTAAAAGAATTAAAAATTCAACGAAGTCAGAGGAGAGAAATAACGTACGTAACAAAGTTGTGCTTCCCATTTTTTCTTCCTTATTCAAAGCTTAAGCCCCCTTATCATTCCTATAAATAGAAACCAAATCCAAGCCATGAATCCCATACAAACCACGAAAAGAAAAGGAAAAAAAAAAAAGAAAGAAAGAAAGTATAACATTCTCCGAAACCCCATTTCTCTACTATCATCAATCTCTACTGTTCAAGGCAAGCCATTGTTGATAATGGCATTTAGAGTTTACGTCACAGTTTTAGTAGTACTACTACTCCTTTGTCATTCTCCAAACACCATCTTTGCTTATTCTCTAGATGAAATCAAATCATGGTGTAGCCAAACACCCAATCCCCAGCCATGCGAGTATTTCCTAGGCACCAACCTTAATAACTATCCTCATTCCCATACCCCCATCAAACAAAAATCCGACTTCTTCAAGATAGCCACCAAGCTAGCCCTGGACCGGGCCGTTCACGCTCAAAACGACGTCGTTTCGTTCGGGCCCAAATGCCGCGACGCACGTGAGAAGGCTGCCTGGGCCGACTGTCTCGAGCTCTACGAGTCCACAGTCCTCAGGCTCAACAACACCTCCGACCCATCTGAGTGGTGCACCCAAGAGGATTTCCAAACGTGGCTCAGCACGGCCTTAACCAACCTTGACACGTGTCGCGCTGGGCTTCTTGAGATGGGAGTGTCCGACCCTCTCCTGCCGTTGATTACGTTCAATAATGTCTCTAAACTGATTAGCAACACTTTGGCTATAAACTACAAAGCGGCGTCGTTTGGTGGCGGTTCTAAAAATGGGTTCCCCAGTTGGGTTAGGCCCGGGGACAGGAAGCTCTTGCAGTCCACGTCATCATCAGCGGCGGATGTTGTGGTGGCACAAGACGGCTCCGGGGACTACAAGACCATAAAGGAGGCGGTTACCGCGGCGGCGAGTCGGGGAGGAAATGGCAGGTTTGTAATTCACGTGAAGTCAGGGACGTACAAGGAGAATGTTGAGATAAAGGCCAAGAATGTTATGTTGGTGGGCGATGGTATTGGGAAGACTATTGTTACTGGCAGCAAAAGTGTTGGAGGCGGGTCTACAACCTTCAATTCAGCTACTGTCGGTAAGTAATTAAAAATTCTCTTGATTTCAGTTTTTTTTTTTAAATAACTATTATTAAATAGTTAAGATTAATTTAAATTTTTTATGCATATATATATATATATATATGCATATTGCCCATAATTCAACCACGTTACTAGAGTCATGGACTTTTTGTCTTTTGAAATTTAGTAGTACCTAGGTCTAGGAAGTCTAATTAATATTTTAAAATGAATCAAATAAATTAAAGAAGTTATTACTTATAATATTATTTCATTTGAGTAATATTTTGACAAATTTTCTATGAAAAATGAATAACTTAACAGGTGTAGTATCATATTATTTAATAGTATTTTATGTAGGTTTTTTATTCCACTGACCAGGTGATTTAGAAATCACATCATTCAAACTATTTTTTCGAGATAATTTATTATGATATTTTTTGTTTTATTTTTCTGTCTTTACACAGTTTAAATATGATGAAACATATTCTGAGTTGTGATTTTCACTAAGTTAAAATTTCAAAAAATAACAACATTAATAAGGAGACAGATAGATGTCTCTAAGTTTGATCATTCTTTGTCGTCTAGAATATATGTGACAAGAAGTTCAACTAGTTTACAATTATGCGTGCGTACGCACGCTTTCACTGATCCAAACTGTCTACAACTTCAGAACTTGAGAAGTCCTTTGTCTCCAAATGGCGGGCCAATGAAGACCATGGAGTTTGTTAACCCATGATCATGACATTGTAAATTAAACACATTTATTATCAAATAATACAAAGTCTTATAGAAACCGGCTCTCTAAAATATCATTCGCCTGTATATTTTGATTTTTAAGCTTGATTAAGTAAATCTGAAAAGGATAACAGAGATTTTTCATATTTGGTTAACAAATTTGTCCTACAACAATATCGCAATAGTTACCAAAATCAATTAGGTATATATGAGTTCGTGGCTCTTAACTTTGCCACGTGTTGTATAAATCCAACATATTTATCCCTGATTGACTTGGGCATGCATGCATGCATCTTCACCGAATTTTATATATAAATTTGTTCTTTCGTACCACTTTTATTACTCATCACAAACTATTTTTTAATTTCTCTTTTCTTTTCTTTTTTTTACCCCCTGAAAACTAAGTTTATATTTTTCTTCTTCCTGTGATTAATGCAGTGATAATAACATCTGATAATAATTATAACATATATATATTTTTTAAACTGTTTTCTAATATTTGATACAGCTGTCGTTGGAGATGGATTTATTGCCCGAGACATTACATTCCGAAACACTGCTGGACCATCAAATCACCAAGCCGTGGCATTGCGGTCGGGTTCGGATCTATCCGTATTCTATAGATGTAGTTTTGAAGGGTACCAAGATACCCTCTATGTCCACTCCGATAGACAATTCTACAAAGAATGTGACATCTATGGGACAGTGGACTTTATATTTGGTAACGCTGCAGTAGTTTTCCAAAATTGCAACATTTATGCACGTAACCCCCCTAACAAAACCAATACCATCACGGCTCAAGGCCGAATTGACCCGAACCAAAATACCGGAATTTCTATTCATAATTGTCAGGTTACCGCTGCTTCAGATTTGAAATCGGCCCAAAGTTCAGTTAAGACCTACTTAGGGAGACCATGGAAAGAGTATTCAAGGACGGTTTTCATGAAAACTTATCTTGATAGTTTAATTAACCCGGCGGGCTGGCTGGAGTGGAGTGGCAATTTTGCCCTCAAGACTTTATATTATGGTGAGTATGCAAATACTGGACCCGGTTCATCCACAACGAATCGGGTTAAATGGGCCGGCTACCGTGTAATTACTAGCTCATCAGAAGCTTCAAAATTTACCGTGGGTAACTTCATTGCGGGTAATACGTGGTTGCCAAATACAAATGTGCCTTTCACCTCCGGCCTTTAATCTCTCTTCCTGTTCGATGTACGCATATTATATATTGTTCAAGTGTCATTGATGGTTTTCAACAAGAATTATAGTTAACCAGGAATCGGTTCTAGGGTAATTAGATTTTTTCTATTCTTCTTTACTTTTGGGGAAGAATTTGTTTTTTTTTTTTTTTTTTAGGTATTTGGGGAAGGTTATTTGAGGTTTGTTATTTGTACTTTTTAAATAAAACGTCATTGTATAATTCAAACTTTAGACAGAGTAGCTAGGCTTGAAAAGGCAACAATAACAGAGTTGGCTACTGGGCTCTCTCCTAAAGAAAGGGTACCAAGTGTCAAGAGCCTTTGGTTGGTGGTGACTTGTGATTGTGTAATTTGTTTATATGTATTTAATTGTCATTCTTTGTGGACTTGTATGAATAATAATCAATTGTTATGTTGATGTTCCTTCCAATTGTACGTACTGTACGGTTCGTGGACTATTGCTGATCACTATGTTGCTTCTGGGCTTAGAATTTAGACAACTCTGTCTCTCCTTTTTTTTTAATTTTTTTTGGAAATCAAACAAATGTTTTACATTGGCTGATTGGCACCCCCCAACTCATATAAAGACACCTCCCGTAAAATCTGGTTTATTTAAAGTGTAAAAGAGTAATTTTTAAGATAATGATATTTTGGTAATTTAAATTTTTGGATTATTTAATTAAAATATCCGAAATTTTTTTAAAATTAAAGTATTTAAGATGAATATGGACTTAATTAAATTTAGGTCCATTTGGACTAGAGTGAAATTTAAAAAAAAAAGGAATTAAATTATAAATGAATAAGGGTAAATTTGAAAGAAATTTTCAGAAATTGGGTCAAAATGTATTAGCGAAAACAATGCTCACAAACCATAAAGTAACACATGTCTATACAGTTTGAAAAAAAATTGTTTTAAAACCCCAATTTTTCTTATCTTTCTCCTCGAAGCCTTCGAGAACTCCCAAACTCACGAAGCTCCTAATGACGAGCCGCACCACCACACCGGCGACCATCCAGCCTGATGCACCCATCTGCGTTCCTCGCCGAAGGCTGATGAATGGAATTTGCCTAGTCTTTCTGACTGTGACGCCACCAAGAGCTCGCGTAGAGGAGTTGAAGCCGCGACTTCCCCCGGCATTTTCAGGTATCCTCTGGCCAAATCAAACTCCGTCGCCAGCAAATCAGAGGAGGCCAACCTCCTAGCTCTAGCTTCTAATCAGTTTCAGGCGATGAGTAAACTCCGGTGAGCTTTTGGATAAAGTTTTAGTCGTTTTTCTAGTATTTTGTGGTATATTTAAAAATACTTTTGTGAAGTAATTAATTACACCAAAATAGGTACATGAGATTAAGGAAGAGATTAAAACATGGATGAATACAACTTTTGTGACGTGACGAAATCTGGAAACGAGATAATCTTTTAATAGAAAAAGTGGTATTTTTCTAATTATTTTTTTAAAATGATATTCTTATAATTTTCGGAGTTTTCAACTCATTTAAGACTTGTGATCTCAAAACTGAATCTTAATTTTGAATTTGGACTCAACGAGGTCGAGAGACAAATTTCGATATAAAATATAACTATGTTTCGAAATGACACAAAAATCAATGCACATGGCTCATTAACAGAGTCGTTTTGCGTGCTACGAGCTACTCCTTAACCTGAGACCTACTTTTGACAAATTAAATGTCTAAATTAGTATTTTTGGATGTTTTGAATTAAATGATGATATCTGTTTCTCAATCTGAGGCTCTGTTAGAAAAAGTTACTTTTTCAAGTGAGCTTACCAAGATTCTGAAATAACCGTCCGAGCATTCAAGTGACCGATGAGAGTTTTTTTCGAGCATCGTTAGCTTGGTATAGCTACCAAATTAAGGTAGGGCTTCAATTATCTAGTTTTATACTTATTTTGATTTATAATTGCATTGTAATTACTTCGTGAAAAATCGGAGTTTTGCGGGATGGTTTAATAAATTATGGAAATACGTTGGATTATACTTGGATTAGACTGTGTAATTTTATATACATATTTGATTTCGGGATAATACAGCAGAGAGCTACCCTTGTTACAGTAAATTTGATAATTAGGTCAAGTGAGTTTTTAAAGTGTTGTTTGATTATATTTGGCATAGTTATTGCATATCTTATTACATGTTGTATATAGTATAAGATCACACATTTAAGTTCTATTATTACATCATGATAGTTTTGATCGCTGATGAGTTGCTGCAGTGCTAAGTGAAAGACCTAGGCTCCTTACACAGATTTTTTGCTAACACATGTCCGGGTAGTGCCAGGATAGTGAGTACCTCTAATAAGGAGTATTACAGAGCTGTGATAAGAGAATGAGAGCTCACTCATTTACATTGATTGATATATAATATGCACAATCACGTATTTCTAGTTTTAGTATTGAATATGTGATTATTCTAGTTACCAAATATTTTATATACTTAGTTTATAAATGGATTTTGGAAAAAGGTATTAACCATGCAGGTTTGGTAAAAATTATATCCATTTGAAAAGATAATTGAATTTCTACTAAGTAGGGAACTGAGTATGAGAATGCTTATCCCCTACTCCTATCATGTTTGATTATATTGAGGTAGTCATCTTGATGAATATATAATTTTTGCAACTTGTATATACAGTTTTACTCTTAATCTCTGTTATCTTCTTTCCTTGTTCAATTATTTAGTCAAGATTAATAAATCTACTAAGTGGATATATAAGGATGGTTTTATTGTTAATTTGAGAGCTTGAAACTACAAATGAATTAATGTAAATTATTTTATACTTTGAATTAAAATTTTCAATTGAACTTTAATTTATTAAAATCCATAAATTATTTATGAATTTCGAAATGTTTTGATCACAAGTTTTCTTAAAGTTTAATGAGTATTTTTCTTAAACAATTAAAACTACTAAGAGTTTTAAAGGTTGTGGAATTTATAATAATTTAAGGACCAAAACAAAATTATTTAATACTTGATTTCCTCTAAATTTTGTAAAACTAACGTTTAATAATTTTTTCACTCAAAATTACTAAAAGTCATGGTTTTGGATTTCCGATTATTACATCTCCAATCTAAACAAATTCTATTAAAAAATTTAAGAATTATACTTTTTAATATTAACACCCATGTTATTCCTAAAATAGACTTCTCTTTGCATAGCCATCTATTATTAACTTACTTACTTTCATCTATTAAAATGTAAAACTTTTTCTGAAAAATTAAATGTGAACAGAAATAGAGGTGAAATTGAACTTTTAAGTTAAATCTCAAAGAATGAAATGAAATATGCAAAAATACATAATTAAATTTTAAAAATGAAAAACTATATGGATAAATTTGTTATCCTATATATAAACATTGGGTAATTAAAAGGACAATCAATGTCATTCGAATCTAGAAAAACGAAGAAAAATAAAAGAAACGAATGGTAATATGATGCCAGAAGTGCGATCTTCAAGTTCGGCTTGCTAAAAGATATCAACATGACGTAAAAGGCACTCTTGTTGTCTTTTTGTATTTTTAAGAAAATGAGTCACTTTTTTTTTTTCTTTCTCGTTTCTCAAAAAAACACTTCCATCGGACGTGATTCAATCCCACTATCCCAGCACCTCAAGAATAGCCTTTAAAATCCCTACTGTTTTAACCTAAATATCTAAAAATTAATAGTGATTTTTTTTGCAAGTACAATATTAATTTATTTCATTCCATTTCATTTCTAATTCCAAATTTTAACTTAACAATGAAACATCATTCATAATCTTTTCTAATTCCATTTTATCGTAATTGACATTATAGTTATAATTTTATTCCATAAATCAAATTTCATCTAAAGTAATGGTGATTCAAATTTAGAGAATAACAATTAAAATAAAGAACCAAAAAAAAAAAAAAAGAAGAAGAGGAAGAAGGAAAGAAAGGTATAAGATGCTAGGAGAGGAAAATGCAATTTCTACTTATAAAACAACTTTCAAGGAATTTTTTTTTCTTCTTTCGCTAAAAAAAATTAATTTTTTAAAAAACTTGATTACAAATAAATTGCTTGAATCAGTGGCAAACCTCAAGATCTAAGACGGCAGGTTTAGACAAACTGGTTAAAAATGCATCAAAAATTATAAAAGAAAAATGACTAACTAATTAATCTCTTAGTTTCCACTAATTGGCTCTATTTTGAAAGTTTATTTCATTATGTATGTATCAGAGAGTGTACCAAATTCTATATGGAATCTTTCTTGATCATGTAAGAAAAAAGAAAAAGAACATTTATTAAAACGAAAAGAAAAAAAAAAACACTATTTATAATTTCTCATCTTTTTTTTTCTTTTAACATTTACATTGAAATTTTTGTTAAAAAATATTATTATGAAATTTATATATAAATTGGTCTAAATTAGAATTCAAACCTCCCATCTTCCACATACTCACATACATTCCTAAGAATCCTAAATTAATTGAATATTTAGTTGATATTTAACTCATTAAAAGAGAACAATCTCGCTACTACCGACTAGGACTTGTTATATTCTATTCTCTAATTACAATCAAAATGAAATTCTGTTAGAATTATACTCAAAAAATATTTGTTATTTATGGATATTTACTGAATATTTTGAATATTTAATAAAATAATATTTCATGCATAATATTTGTAATAATGTTTTGATTATATTATTGGTACAATAGTAAATGTCAAAAGGTTCTATGATCTATTTATTAACGAAATATTTTAATAAAGTTGTTTATTGAAGTTAAAACATATTTTCTCTAATCAAATTAAATAAATTTGTCCATAACTAATAAAAAAAAACTTGACACATCTTTTAGATTGAGTTGCAAGAATTTGTACATTTATAATGTATTTTAATCTATGTTAGTATAACCATAGGTTAAAATCTTAGTGTGTAAACATTGATTAAGAACTATGTGAAATATGTTCTTATAATAAATGTTATTAACAAAAAAATATTCTCACAAATTCGATAATTAGCACATGTCTTTCTTAATTCTGAAATAAGTAATGAAGACATATTCATAACGTATATTATTTAAAATGTTAAAAGGTATGGATTGAGAAATTGATGATCTAAATCTTGTCATTTTGATAATATATTATTATGGGCATTGAGAATATATGCTTATAGATATGAAATTCATAACTCTATTATATAAAGAAGTGGATATTGCCTTGAAAAGCTATAAGAGTTTGGATGATTTAAATTTTAACTAAGTAATTAATTAAATTAGTTATTTTATTAATTGAAGACTTTCTATAAATTTGGTCATCCACGCGATATAATCTTGTTCAAAAAATTGAAAGATATAACTGGAGGACAAAATTATAATTTTACTTAGCTCTAATTATCGGTATTTATGTGAAGATACACATAAAAATATTAATTATCTAATTGACTTAATTTTAATTATAAAATATCTTGTGATATTTATTTAATTTAAGACTGCAGTTTAAACCTTTAGTGGAATAAGTCTATAACTAGTAATATAAACTCATTTGTATTAAAAGTCAATTAGAACTGAGCCTTTATCTATTGTAGGTTGAATTAAATAGGTTTATTTGGATTCCTAACTTACCCAATATCTTAGACTACATAAGATCAATACAATTGGACTTAAACAGTTTATTATGCAATTACACAAAAGGAGAAAAAGTCGAATATGAAGGTGAGACATTAGGGCCCACCTCACTGCTAATTAAGTAATGAAATTTGGTTGGCTCTAGACGCACTAGGGCTGGCCGAAAAGCTCTTCTCCCCTTCCTTTGTTGGTACGTTACAATTTTTACTAAAAAACTAATGTTTGGCAGTTGCTTTAGAAAATTAAGACAAAAGTGAGAGAGATAAATTCTTGGAGCCATCATCGGAGGCTATTGGAGTATTGAGAAATTAATGTTTCAATTTTACTCACTCTTATTTTGAAGATAGCAAATATTTGATTTAGTACTAATGATTTAACTTGAGTGTATAGTAAAATAACTTTAAAAGTTCTAGCTCAAGTTGATCAAGGAATCAAACTTGAAGGTGGATTATAGAAAAGAGCTTGAAGATAGAGATCAAGAATACAAGACTTAGACTAGCAAATATTAAATATTTAGTTCTTGTATTTGAATATATTTGAAATAAAACTGAAATTTATTCTATGGTATTTTTGGCCTACCTAAAACCCATTTTTGGCTATTGATTATGTGATGTTTTTTAGTAACTTTTAAATTCAATCATTAGAACTGCACTACCAACAGTTAATATTTTCGACATCGAAAATCACTTTTGGTCTACCGAAAATAGTAGAAAATGTGTCTAATAAACGGCTAGTTTCTATCCAAGTCTATAAATAGAAATATTTTTAAGACTTGAACTAAATTTTGAACATCTTTATATTGATCATATCATATCTTCAAGTTATTTTAGTCAATTTTTGTGACCCAAACTTTCAAATTTACTTTTTTTACAAAATTATTTTAACCAAACTAGATCATATCTTATGTTTACATCTATTCTCTCTATGCTTACTTTGTATAAAATACTCTCATTAGAGAGATATTCTAATTAAGAAATTCAACAAAAATAAAATTATAATTACGAGGTGAGGTTGATATTGGATTCATAAACAACCAGATTTAGATAAAGTTGCTACTAGAGTCTAAACAATTCGAGTGAGATGAGGTTGATACCGGATTCTTAAACAACTTGGTTCAAGACTATTGTAAAAGCGTGTGTGAGCCTAAGAAAAATTCACTTTATTTATAAAAAAGTCAGTCAAGCCTACAATTTTGATCCAAACAGTAGAAGTTCAAACTAAGTTGCTAAGAGCTAGGGACATAGGCAAATCATTATATTTGTCGAACCTCGTAAAATTCAAGTTTGTATTTTCTCTATCCTTATAATCATTACTTTATCACAAATTATTTGATTGTGTGTTTGATATATAGTGTACTTAATTTACTTGGTTTTATTATTATATATTTGGTATCATTGTTTATTTAGCTTAAAAATACAAAAAAGATTGGTCTATAGTTTTACAAGTCGAAAAGCTTCTTAAAAGGTTTTAAAACCCAATTCATCCCCCTCTTAGGTAGTCAATCTTGGACTAATATGAAATTATTAGATTCTCACTTAGAAGTTAATTAAGATTGAGGTACTTACATACTTCTGTAGTTTCAAAATTAGTGCTTAAGAAAAAAGACTCACTAATTGAGGTATAATCATATACCGTATATAAAAAAGATCCTAAATTTTTTTTACAAAATACTATAATCCGGAAAATTTTTTGTTTTCAATACTTCTACTCATCGTCTTTAATTTTATCACGTATTTCGTAACATATAACCAACGGATTCAATCTAGTACCTCGTACGTAGGATGAAAAGAGTCGTCCAAAGAACCACATAAAATTCCATCCAACCAATGGCTTTTGGTAAGTCCATTGGGTTCGTCATATTCTAGGTCCTACTAGCATGTCAATTCGACAACCCACTAACCCAGGTACCCGTGGTAGTTTGGAGGGAAAGACAAAGGGTTCTTACGTGCGGAAGAAAGTATATCAATATTACTATTTGATACCAATGGGGTTTTGCTTTTACTAGCGTTTGGAAATAAGTTTTTTTGGACCTAAAATTGGGTCTCGTACTACATGTTTGTAAAAGACCAAAGACCAAGATGCTCTCTCCTCTCTAACATATCTATTTTCCATTTGAAAATCATAAAGAGAAGAAAGAAGAGAACAAGATCATGTTCTCTCCAAACAACCAAAATCGCCCCCAAGATCTGGGTGAATTGAAAACTCTGGCAAAAAACTTCTTCAGTTTAAAATCAAATTCTTCTCTCCTCTCAAGTACCATAAAAACATCCATTTTGTTAGATTTGAGACGAAATATAAGCAAACCCCGTTTGTCCCAAGGACATGGTAGGGAAGATGAACTCCTTCAAAGAATCTACGCACTTTGTCACCTTTGATCTCCGCCCAAAATCACAGTCCAAGTCTCCAATGGCTTCTTCGAAGAGCCTAACCCAACAAACCCTGGATTTGAAGAGTATCAGGATGGCAGAGTCGTCAGGGAATCAATGACAGAGCGAGCCAACCCCCTCCCCCCCTCATTTTTTTAAAATTGTATTCTTTACCATATTTTATTTGAAAAATATATTCTTTATCCTATTTTGTTTGAAATTTTCAATTTTATCCTTTACTTACCCCTTGCGTTTATATAATTATAGTTTTGTCCTTTTCTATTAATAAAAAAATTTAATAATACTTTTTTTTAAAAATGTCTGTACTTTACTAATTATATTATTTTAAAGTGCTAAAGTTTGTCCACATTTTCGGTAATTTTTTTCTAGAATCAATTTAAATACTTTTTAATTTTATAATAATATATATTTACTAACGTGTTTCAAAATTAGTTAAAATAATTTTAACGCATGCCCCTTCTAAAAAATTTCATAGTTCCGTCTCTACAGGGGAATGAAATAAAGGTCCGTAATTTACATGTTTTTTTGGAAGACAAAAACGTTTTGTTTTGGAACTCGGATTTTGTTATTTGAAATGGTAAAATGCTATCTTTTTGTATTTTGTGAGGAGGGATTTGTATGGTTAGGCTTTAAATCATTCGGTTTTAGGTTTCAGCGGAGGAATGGACTTGATTTTAGCATTTTTTTCATCTCTAGTTTGTTTTTTTTCCTCATTCTTTTCTTGCTTTTCATCGGGAGAGAGAACGGAAGCTGTTTTTTTTTTGCTTTATAGAGAATGAAAGTAGTTTTTGATCTTAAGAATATATTTGGTAAGAGGAAAAAGAGAGAGGAAAGAAAGTATAAGAGAAAAAGTGGAAAGAAAAGAAAAATATGATTGTTTGATAAGAAAGAAAAGGGAAAAAAAAAAGGAAAAACGATGAAAAACAACAAGCGGGGCTTACAAAAATTTTTCCCTCCAAAATGGAAAAAAAAAGAGAAGGAAAAGAAATTTAGTTAATGAAAATGCTTAATTTACTAATGTATTTTCGCATGTTATCGTTTAAAATAATAATATAAAAGATAAAATAGCCATTTTAAAATAAGTTAATTTTTTTTTCTCTTTATATATCAAACAACTATAAAGAAATTTTTTTTTTATCCTACATATTTTCTTTCCTTCCTAATTTTTCTTTCCCTTTTATTTTCTTTCATTTTTATCAAACATAGCCTAAAAACTTTATCGTGGCCTAAATTTGGATGCATAATTCTCCATATCTACATAAATACTTTTTATATTAATTATTTCATCTTCATACTTAGAATCATTGTACCGTTTCATGACATGCGATGGTTTATTAGGCATTGGTTTGTTATTCTATTTCATAATTAGAATTATTTTTTTCGCTGGTAGTTTATTTATGTGTTTTTATATTTTTGTGAAAGCTTAGCTTTCTTTTGTTTGTTTTTGGTTCTCAAATTGAGTCTAGAGCTTTTAGTTCATAGTTTGCTTTTGTTTGTTGGTGAAAACTTAGTCTTCTTTTCCTTCTAATTAAGTGCTTTTTGTCCTTAAATCAAGAGTTTTCTTTTTGAAAAAGAGAGAACTTTTTACTCACATGCATTTTGACCTTAAGTCAAGTGCTTCCTGATATATGCAAGAAAACCATTTTTTGAAGTCAAAAGCTTCTTGATTGAAGAGTTAAATGATAGTCCTTATTTAATACCTAATTGAGAGAGAAAAATGGAGATCAAGCCTATTAATGAACATTTTGGAGCCCATAAATGACTCTATATACGATATTGACGAGAAGAATATCTAAGTTACAATGAATCTGAGAGATGATCAACAGATAATTAAGAAATTAGTACTAACTTGGATCAAGGTTAGATTACTTTGACAAAATCAACAGAGTTAGAATGTTTTGACCTAGTGTCAAAATCATTCTGACTTTGGATATCATAATTTTTCCGAGTTAATCATCGAATTGTTTTGACTTGGTAATTGGATTGTTTTTTTTTTTTTTTTGTGTGTTTGTTTTTTTAATAAGTGTTGTGGCATATTTGTTATCAAGTGTCCGAAAATCCTTATATGTGTGACAAGCTACTATCCAAGGTTACTCCAAAGAGATTAGAATACTTTCATCACAGAAACTAATATAGAGGACAATGTCATTTAAGAATAATAAAGACATGGATATTTTTCATATATAGGTTGTATATTTTGTATAAATTTGATGTATTTTGAACCGTTTGGATGGTAAATGTTATTTGCTATTGGCAATATCTATAGTTTAATCCTAAAATTTTGTAATAAGTCATCAAATGCAAGTAAAAATAGTTAAGGTCAAATTGTTCTTGATTTTAGGTCAAATTGTTTTTGAATTAAGATAAATATAAAGAAGACAACTTTTAATACACATAAAACAGAGTCAAGTTTCATAATAAAAATAAAAAATAAATCTTAGATGGGTTATTATTAAATAAATAAATTGAGGATATTGTTCATGTCTTGACATTACTCTGTAATAAATTGATTAAAATAAAATATTTTACTTATAGGAGAGTCATTTAGTGTAAAATGCTCCTTTGGTTTTTCTTTTATTTATGGCTTACATTTATCACTTAAGTTGTCATTGAGTGCAGTTAAAGACAAAATTACAGTTTTCTTTGTTTATAATAGGAGATGGAATGCCAATAATAAGTATGTAGATCATCAAGTTAAGGTTAATTTTTTGTTGCAAGAATACATTAAATTAAAAGAATTAGATAAGAAGACATACAAAGGGCTTACTTTGAAAAGAAGTATGATTTTCTTTAAAATTTCATTTGATGCAAAGATAGAAACAAGTAAAGAAATGATAATAAAAAATGACGTCAGCATAGTTGGTTACATATATTTGAAAGAAAATTCAAGAACTATTCTCTTAGGAGTTGAAAATAGGCGAGTACAATACAGTACAATTCCAGGCACAAAGAAGAGCACATTATGAAATGGGCTAGTATAGCATGATACACGAATGAGTTGTGACTAATCATGCATGAGTTGGCATGACTTAATGCGATTAACATCGCTTAATACTCTAAAAAATTTATGGAACCCTAATAGGCATCACACCTTTATTAGTATTCCCCTTCATTTATTTTTTTAAAAGGAAAAGTCCCATCATTTACTTTCTCTAATTACTTTTAAAATCTAGTGTGTAACGGCGAGTTTTCTTAAAATCTTTAGTTTTTAGTTTGGGCAGATCATTAAAAAACAAATAACAAATGGAAGTTGCAATATTTAGAACTTTGGTATGATTAAATATAAATAATTATGATGATTAAACTTCTTTTTTTTTTTTTTTTAAAAAAGTCTAGACATGTAAAATTTTTGTAAGGAAAATACATGATGTCCATTTTAGTTATTAAAGACCACACAACAAAATAATTTGTAATTTATCACACACTTAAAATATTGTTTTCAAACAACAAAGTAGCTTTGCAAAAGTTTAATTAACCAAACATCGATTTTGTTTTTGTCATAATTGTTCTGTTCATAACCTAACTGTGGGACCCGTTCCCAAATCAT
Source organism: Parasponia andersonii (assembly GCA_002914805.1). Taxonomy (NCBI): domain Eukaryota; kingdom Viridiplantae; phylum Streptophyta; class Magnoliopsida; order Rosales; family Cannabaceae; genus Trema; species Trema andersonii. Next base: position 51,170 of record JXTB01000297.1, read on the forward strand.
ATACCACGCGGACGATTAAGTGGCATAACAGGTTACGAGTAGGGCCTACCGTCCGACATGTGTCAAGAGTGACTAGCTAAAAGCCACGCGAGTCGCACATGATACCACATCGGCCATTGGGCTGTCCGAGGTTAGGGCCGAACCTATCCCAGACTCTGGATGGACTCGGCCCAGTTTGATTCTTACCTCGACAGCTGGGGGGTCGGAAGTCCCAAGGGTCTTCCACCAGAATATAATAGAAAGTAACTCACAACTCCAGACTCAGACAGAGCATTTAATACGATCCTGAGTAGGTGTGCGCAGGGGGCAAGCCGTCCTGATAGAACAACGATTTATCCAAATCTCGCCCCTGATAGACTCGAGCCATAGGAGATGGCGGAAACCAGGCTACAGCGGTATATCAGAAATCACGGTAATCACGGCCTGTGATCTCTGGAAAAAGTCTGGAGGAAAAAGGAACTTAGCCCTAAGATTGTAAACTGGGTGGTTCGCAATCTCAGGACTATACATATATGAGTCATGCATTCCCAAAAAGGGGGCATGTACGCATTCAAAAGTATTTTAAAGCTTACGAGTAAGAAACAAAGATATACTCATATAGAACTAATTCCTTGCTACCCTGAATCAAAGAAAAACCACTGACTTAAGCATCGGAGAGTCTTTGCAGGTAGCCACCCCCGCCTTTTCGACCCTACCTGGAGTTCAGATGACTTTGGAATAGCAAGAACACGTACACAGTTGGAGGACACATCATTAGCGGTTCAAAGACATGTGGACGATTGGTGAGAAACCGATCCAACAGTTTGGCGCCGTCTGTGGAAAAGGTTGAGCGTGAAAAAAAAGAGTAGGAGACTCACGATCGCACTCTCCTCGAACAAAAGGCCATACAACGTCAGATGGCATCTTCGAGAATGATAACCAGGAGCACACGTCCCGACACCGAAGGGAGCTCCCGATAAGCACGACCAGATCTGGAGCAAAAGCTGGATCAGATGCTCGCTGCCCTGACGGAATCAAACCGGAAGGCAGAGATGGCTCACGAGGCCGTCCTGGGTTTAAGGAACGAAGTCGCAGGGGTGCGCAAAAACTGATAGAGGAAATCTACGAGGGAATATGCGGCAACCACTCTAGCGGGTGCAGTCTCGCCTACAAGGCTCTAACAGCCAGATACTTTTGGCCATACAGGATGGCAGAGGAATGTGATAAATGCCAGATGTTCACCCTAAATGGGATCTGAACATCGTCAGAGAGCTCCCCAGAAGTCTAGGGGGAAGAAGGTACGTCCTACTGGCCACGGATTACTTCACCAAATGGGTAAAGGCTAAAGCCTACGCGACCGTTAATAAGGTAGACACGATTAACTTCATATGGAAGAACATAATCTGTCGATTCAGGATCCCGAAAGAGATACACGCCGATCATGGCACACAGTTCCAAAATGCTAAGCGCAAGGAGTTGTGCGAGCTATATGATATGAGGCTCAGTTTCTCTTCTGTGAACTACCCTCAGGGGAACGGCCAAGCAAAGGCAACGAACAAAGCCATATTCAGCAACATCAAAAAAAACTTGCAGAAAGCTCAAGGCAAGTGGTTAGAAGAACTGCCGGTCGTTGTGTGGGCCCATCAAACCATAGAGCGGAGGTCGATTGGAAGAACGCCATTCGCCATGGTCTACGGATCAGAGGCTATGATCCCGACCGAGGTCAGCCTCCCGACCCTCCGCTCCGAAGTGGTAAGAGATGCCCCCTTAAACGAATGTCAGCTAAGCCGCAATATAGACCTCCTGGAAGAAACGAGAAACATGGCCCTGGTCCACCTGGCTTCATACCACTAGCAGGCTAGGTCCTACTACGTAAAAAAGGTTAGTGCTCGACAATTTAACACCGGGGATTGGGTTCTGAAAGTTAGAACAGGAAATTTCTCGAAATTGGACTTCAATTGGATCAGACCCTATGAGGTGATCAAAGCACTAGACAATGGTGCATACATCCTGAAAGAACTCAAGACCGGGAAAAATTTAGCGAACACGTGGAACGCTCAGCACTTGAAAAAGTATCACGTGTAAGGCATATGCATATGATGTAAGACTATGTGAATGCTTATATTAATAAAAAGCTTAAATCCAAAACAGGTCAAGTTCCCTTTTTGCTGCATGGATTCATCTTTTCGGCTGCTACGAAAAAGGGTCTGCCCACAGTGGCAGTCCCCACATTTTATTTGTACAGGCAAAAAATCATACCGGGCTGCTATGGAAAAGGGTCCGCCCACAGTGGCAGACCCCACGTTTTATTTACACAGGCAAAAAATCATACCGGGCTGCTACAGAAAAGGGTCTGCCCACAATGGCAGACCCTACGTTTTATTTGCACAGGCAAAAAATCATATCGGACTGCTATGGAAAAGGGTCTGCCCACAGTGGCATACCCCACGTTTTATTTGTACAGGCAAAAAATCATACCGGGCTACTACGGAAAAGGGAGTACCCATAGTGGCACGCCCTACGCCTCAGTTGCACAGAAAATTATACCGGGTTACCATGGAAAAGGGTCTGCCCACAGTGGCAGACCCCATATTTTATTTGTACAGGCAAAAAATCATACCAGGCTGCTACAGAAAATGGTCCGCCCACAGTGGCAGACTCCACGCCTCAGTTGCGGACCATACGCACTATTTGCGCAATCAACGATCGTACTATGGGGATCACGTCGCTTGTCGACGACTCGAAAAAATGTACGAAGAGGAAAGAGTTGCCCAACCAAAAACTTGCCAGCAGACCTCAAAAATGATCGTACTATGGGGATCACGTCGCTTGTCAACGACCCGAGAAAATGTATGAAGAGGAAAGAGCTGCGCAACCAAAAACTTGCCAGCAGACCTCGAAAACGATCGTA
>JXTB01000297.1:70675-155039 GCA_002914805.1 Parasponia andersonii
CACACCATCTTTGGAAATTCACGAGGTTCTACTGCAAATTTTCATGATAGATATGGATAGTAATATGTGTCTCAACATTTTAATACCAATGATGTGGTAACGTGAATTTTCATTTTTCAATTGGTGAGATAGAAATTATGATAAATAGTTCAAATAACATTCACCAATTAAAAGATGATTAGTAACTTACTGGTAGAGATGAGATGCTTTTATAGTGAATGAAGAATGAATAATGATGCATATTTATCCAACCTACGTTTCCTTAACTTGCTACTTTTAACAGGGTGCAATCCACTTATTAATGACTGTTTATAAGAAGGAGCTGAAAACACTAGGTGGATATCTCGTTGATATGATTCGGGTAAATGACAGCCTTAGTGCCATTGTTTTTGCTTAGCAGAATAATCCAATTCTTAATGATCTTATGTCCCCAACTGTTGCATATGTACAAAATCAGATTGAGTCCAAGAAAGCAGGTTTTATTAAAATGTCTAGAGTGGAGAGATTCATTCTCTTAGTTGGTGATTTTGAAGAGAAAATCCTTAAGAAAAGATCAGAATTACGTCAGCGAAAGCTCAGACAACTGTGCTTACAGGCTGTGAGTTCCTTAAGGCTAATATATAATATAGTCCAGCACATTCTTTCCATTCTCATCTCGACATTTGATGCTTCTCCAGGTAGAACAAGAAGAAGAAGACTATGGTTCTAGTTCTGTAATTTCTAGTACTGAAAGTGACAGTTGTGCATCACTTAAAGGAGAAGCTTCATCCAAAGATTCTGTAGTTGTCTCGTTGGAAAATATCTCTGCAAATGTGCATATATCTTCTGACTATTCCGAAGTAAGTAGTTTCAATTTTTTTCTTCTTCTCAGACATACCTTTCAGGAAGGGGCATTATAAGATATTTATGGCAGGAATTTATCTAGTACTGGAGGAGAAAATCCTACATATTACTCAGTCAAGTATCAACCAGAAGCTTTATTTTTATTTTTCCTTATTTAGTCTTATTTTGGGTATGTAGATTTATTGATGTTGTCTGAATAAACAGATTTTAAAGAATACAAAGGAGTTAGAGGAAAAAGTGAAGGACAATGTTCGTAGGAAATCTGACCTGTTTAAGAATGGTGATGTCGGGATTGACAAAGTATGAGCCATTTCCTTCTGAAAGTTTCTTGTGCATGCTTTGGAGGTTTACTAACACTGGTTACTGGATCCTGAATCAGGTGAGGTTGGGTTCCCCTGGTTATAAAGAAAGGTATTATAGGGAGAAATTTTCTGCACAAAGTCCAGGAGAGATCGAAAGTGTGAGGAAAAAACTAGTAAGTTTAGTACTTCATATCTTGTCTTTGAAGTTCCTTCCTATATTGTTTTTGTTAGCTGAATGCCCTCAGTTTAAGTAGGCTAATAATTTTTTTGTTTTTTTTTTTTATAGTTGGTGTTATTGTTAAGCTTTCGATTTAAGTTTAATTTCAGTACTGAATTTTAAATATACTGCATTACCTCATTAGGATTTATTCTAGTCCCTTATCTTTACGTTTGTATTAAATCGTGTTTGATGACACTGAGAACTAAATTAGGTTGAATAGTTTCTCTTTTTTCCATTCTGTAAAAGTTTCAGTTAATTACTGTAGGTAGAAAAGTATACAGAAGGACTGCTTTGGGTTCTTTTGTGCTATTTTTCTGGACCTCCCTCGTGGACATGGTAGGACATTTTCTATAAGATGAGGATACTATATCCATATATATCCGCCAACTAATGGGAAATAATATCAGGTTCTATCCCTATCACTATGGACCATTTACTTCTGACTTCAAGGGCTTATCTATGGTCAAAGCAAAATTTCAGAAAGGTTCTCCTTTTAAACCTTTTGATCAACTCTTGAGTGTCCTGCCTCCTAGAAGGTAAAATCTGATTTTGTTTCTGTGATGTGGAAATTCGATTTGGAACAAGGCAATTTTGGGACTTAGTTAACAATTACTCTTTGTAGTGCACATGCTCTTCCAAAAGCATATCAGGCACTTATGAACGATGATAGCCCACTTACTGATTTTTATCCCACTGGTTAGCTCTAATGACTTTACTAGTTATTGGACCCTATAAACTGTAATTAGTGTTTTCTTTTAGCTTATTGACTTAAGTTTTTGTTCTATGTCTAGATTTCGAGATCGATATGGATGGAAAACGTTATTCATGGCAGGTCAGCTTGTTTCTCTTGAAATTTTTGTTCTAGATGATTTAAAATTATTGCATTGTATTTAATTAGTCTTTTTTTTTTTTTTTTCATTTTTTTGAAAGGGTCTCTGTAAGCTTCCTTTAATAGATGAAGGCCAAATTATATCTGAGACAACAAAATTAGAGAAGGATCTTTCGGTATGACAGTGCATTCAAAATGAATCTTGATATGCTTAATATTGTTTCTGAACTTGCATTGCGTTATTTAGGCTGAAGAAAGTGAGATGAACACAGAAAAACTCGATCAGTTGCTAGTGCGATCCATGCATAAATTAGGATCCTACATTCTGTCAGTCTCTACAGAGTGCAATGAGGTCAATGTAGGGACTAGTTTGAGGTAGGTATACCAATGATTCTATACAATGTCTTGTTTTATAATCAGAACAAAAATATTGTTGAGAGGATGATGAATTCCAATTTTCAAGCGTATATTCTGATAAAAGTACAACACTCTTTCTGTTTCTCTCAGTGAAGAAATTGGTGGTTTTATACAGCTTCCCCGTGAGTACATGGTTGCGGATACAGATATTCATATAAGAAATCAAGAAGACACTGTCCTGTAAGCTGAAAGAGAGACTTGTATCTGGTTTCCTTTGTCATTACTTCGAGTCAGAGTGAATTTAATTCTCCTGCGTTCTTTTTTTCCTGGCAGATGTGTTCATTATAAGCCTTCTGATTGTGGCTCACACATTCCTCGCCTACTTAATGGCGTAAAACTTCCTGAAAAGGTATCATTTTTTCGAGTCAGAACCTTCTTTTATGAGACTTTTAGATGATCAGCATAAGTGGTAGTCTCACCTTCCAGTGCATAACTTCTTAGTCTAATTAGCCATGCATTCGTAGGAACGAATATGCAGCAAATAGTTGTTTTCATCAAAAACTAGAAAGAGGTCGTATTTTAATTGTGGATTTACTTCCCTATGTTTGCAGACAATTAGACAAGGGGACATAATAGACACACCATTATGGCATGAATGGAATGAAAGAAAACCCAACAGGTCTTTTGAACTCGATTCTTCACATTATCCATTAGTTCATTATTTTTCTTAATTTGTTCTTTTTTTTTTTTTTCTTTTTTCGGTCAAGATAGAATAAACACTAAATAGTCCAAAGGAACTTGCCTGCAGATACAATAATATTAGTGAAACTACACATAATGGTGCCGACTCCAGATGGGGATCAGCAGGAAGAGGAAAGATAATGAGGCCTATCATGAATGATCATAATTCCAATGCTCAGAACTACACAGCTAGAAGAGTTGATGGCCAAGGAGTGCATCCAAGTTTCAATTCGTATGCGGAAAAGGGGACCTTCCATCATGATCAGGGAAGTTTTCGTCGGATGTCTGGCTCGCGTCAGGAGTGGAAGAAAGTAGAAGAGGGTCGGAGTAGAGATAGATCAGGAACTGGCTCAAGAGAAATAACAACACCTGAGTGGGACTGTCCCATGATTCGATCGCCTAACCGTGGATATCAGCCGGGGAATGGAAGTTTGAGGCCATCAATAAGAAACAGTCCTTGGCTCCAGAGTAGTAGTACTTCACAGCCTGATGGTTGTACTTCGGATCAAGGCAGAGAAAGAAAACTGCAGCAGTCTAAAGACTTCAATTGTCAACATAATTCATCTAAGGCTGGTTATAACAGCTCAATGGGGAGTGGCCAAAGTGGTCGTGGTTAACAACATTCTGTATGTCGAAAGTTTGTATTAGCATTTAAGTTATTTTTTTTTTATGCAAATGCGTGTTTTTGAAAAGAAATCCGGGTTTTCTCTTGTGACGTACTATATATATATATTTATGAAAGTATGTGTGTGTTTGTGAATGAATTAAACATGTCCTAAATGAATTATAAGTTACTGTGAGTCTGTGGCTGAGCTTAACTAAAAGTGAAGAAATCACAGTTTTTCTTTTGCAATGGGATTCTTTCTTTGGATGTACACGTCCCTAATCTAACTGGTTTACGTACATGTAGAGCTGTAAATATGGGCGGCCCGGCCCATTCGGGCTTGAGGAGAAATTTGGGTCGGGTCAGGCCGGCCCGCAAAGCATTTTTGAAGGCTCAGTTCGGTCCAGTAGCCCGTAGGGTCAAAGTTCCAGGTCGGGCCGAATTAAATCCGGGCTAAATTCGGCCTGATCTAGTAATTTAAAAAAAAAAACAAAAAAATAGAAAAATAAACAGAAAAATAAATCTTTTTTAATAAAAAATTAAATTACTAATCGTATACTTATTTAGTAAAATAAATAATTGAAATTAATAAGATATTTTTAAAAATAGAAAAGGAAAAAAAAAGTAGGCGGGCCAGCACCAGTGGCTCAGCTCGGCCCGGCCTTAGAGGTTGAGCCATTCACACCCGGGCCGAGCCAAGTGAGCGGGCCGTGGGCTGACCCGTTGGGCCCGGCCCAAATTTAATTTACAAGTATACGTATATGTACTACTTTTACTTAATAAATAAATTAGTGTCTCACACTAGCCTTTTCATGGCTTTCTAGAATAAGTTTGTATTAAAATTTTGTAAGAAGAGATAATTTTAACACAATTAATTTCAAATTTGGGAATACATATGGCACTAGTATTTTACAACGTGAAAAATTAGTAGTATTGTTGTCGTACTTCTTTTGAGGGAAGATAGTATAGTTCTTGGAGTAACCAACTTTTTCCTGATATGTCACTTAATTTTTTAAAAGTCTTACGTCAATGCATGAAAATTTAAAAAGTAAAAATTAAAAATAGAAACTTTGGTTCTACTTCTTTTTCCCGTTGCCCATGACCTGACTATAGAAGAGGCATATGTAGTGCTCAATATGATATGATTTGTAAATTTGTGATTCTATTGATTAGGCGACTAAAAATATACAAATTCTCTGTTAATGATTATCATCTAACAATTAAATTACATGTGCAGTTGGTGTTAGACAATAGTAATATGACTGTTTAATAGTTTTAAGAGTGCTTATCTCTAAAAACCCGATATCCTTTCTTTTAGTAATGGCTCATTTCTTCACCATAATTTCTTTGTTAATAGGTTCCTCTCCTATCGGGAGGGAGATCTTTTTTCTCTCTGATATGTGTTTTTCTTCCTTTTTTTTTTTTTACTATTTTTAATTTTATTGTCAAATAATTTTTCTATGTGTGTGTGACGCTAATCTTCTTTTTAAATCTAGATCTATGGAGGTCTTAGTACACTTATATTTAGATATATGGTAGTTTATATTATTTTTGATTTTTTATTTGTTAAGAGTGTAGTTGTTTTTTAAGTATGCATTATTTTTTTTATTTATATTTAGAGAGATCGACGTATTAGAGTTGAGAGAATTCTCTTTTGTTAATCAATCAAATGTGTCAATTCAAATTAAGAAGAATCAAAATGAAATACAGAAAAATTCTAGTTTATCTTTCATTAAATTTTTCTCCAAGAATAACTGGTGCCCGAAAGAATTTTTATCTTCAAATTTATAAATTATGGTAACCCTCGCGTTAGTGTTAATAAAATTGTTCTGTTTCAGAAGGAAAAAAAAAAAAAAAATAATAATGCTGACTCTCCCAAATATTGATGTTTCTTCCCTGTCCTAATTAAAGAAAAAGAAAAAAGAAAAAAGAAAAAAAAGTCACATCATCCTATTTTCAACGGTTTATTTTTCTAATATAACTTTCAGCCTCCTCGTCCACCTCCAACACAATGTAACCAAATGAGTTTCACAATCTCAAACGATATTTTCAGTCCCCCCAATGCCTCAATTGAATCCTCTCCCTCACCTCTCATCATGCCTCCTCCTACTACCACTTCGCCACTTGTCAACAAAATGCCTTGTCTTCCACCACCACCACCACCACCACCACCACCACCACACTTGTTCCTCCCAACAATCCTATATGGAACTTTCTCAGAGATTCTACGAAGCCATGAAAGCTTGCTCAGCTCTCGGCCCCACTCCCCTTGCTCGGAAACTCCACGCTCAACTCATCTCCATTGGCTTGGACTCCTCAACTTTCCTCCTAAACCATCTCTTGCACATGTACTCGGCTTGCGGCTCTATAGATGACGCCTGCAGAGTTTTCGCTAGTATCGAAAAAAACCGTAACGTTTTCACCTGGAATACCATGATCAACGGCCTGGTGGGTTGGGGTCGGATGACGGAAGCACAGAAGCTGTTCGACGAAATGCCTCACAGAGACTCTGTCTCTTGGACTACCATGATGTCCGGCTATTTTCATAACGGAAAACCAGCGGAAACTATTAGAGTTTTTTCTTCGATGCTACGCTGTTGTGATTCTCTTTCTGATCCCTTTTCGATATCGTGTGCCATGAAGGCTTGTGGTAGTCTAGGCATAATCGAATTGGCTCGTCAGTTGCACAGTGTTGTGGAGAGATTAGATTTTCGAACAAACATGCCTATTCAGAGTTCTGTGATTGATATGTACATTAAGTGCAATGCAGTAGCTTCTGCTGAGAAAGTGTTTTTAAGGATCCAGAAGCCTAGTTTGTTTTGTTGGAACAGTATGATTTACGGTTACTCTAAGCTTTACGGGGTTGGAAGAGCTTTTGATATGTTCAACCAAATGCCTGAACGCGATTATGTGTCTTGGAACACAATGATTTCAATCTTCTCTCAACATGGTTTTGTAGTTGAGAGTCTTAGTACGTTTGTTGAGATGTGGAAGAGTGGTTTTAGAACGAATCCATTGACGTATGCTAGTGTACTTAGCGCTTGTGCCAGCACATATGATCTGCGTTGGGGCACCCATTTGCATGCTCGGATTGTCCGTATGGAACAAAATCTTGATGTTCATGTGGGCAGTGGTTTGATAGATATGTATGCCAAATGTGGACACTTGAGCTTCGCACGACAAGTGTTTAACAGCTTATCAGAACATAATGCAGTGTCTTGGACTTCTTTGATTAGTGGAGTTGCACAGTTTGGGCTTGAAGAAGAAGCCTTGGTATTGTTTAACCAAATGAGAAATGCTCCTGTTGCCATAGATGAGTTTACGTTGGCAACAGTTCTTGGGGTTTGTTCAGGTAAAAAATATGTTATGGTTGGTGAACAGCTCCAAGGATATACAATCAAGGCTGGAATGGACTCCTCTGTTCCTGTAGGAAATGCTCTTATTACAATGTATGTTAAGTGTGGAAACACTCATAAGGCAAACCATGCATTTGGTCTTATGCCCATTAGAGATATAATATCTTGGACAACGATGATAACTGGATACTCTCAGGTTGGTAATGTTGAAAAAGCCCGAGAATTTTTTGATAAAATGCCAGATCAGAATGTCATAACTTGGAATTCAATGTCAGGCACATATGTTCAGAATGGTTACTGGGAAGAAGGTTTGAAATTGTATAGGTTGATGCGAAGAAAAGGCGTAAATCCTGACTGGATCACTTATGCAACTGCAATGAGTGCCTGTGCAAATTTAACAGTACTTAAACTTGGAACCCAAATTGTTGCTCATGCTGAAAAGTTGGGGTTTGGTTCTAATGTCTCAGTTGCCAATAGTTTTGTTACTATGTATTCAAAATGTGGACGCATGGAAGAAGCCCAAAAAGTTTTTGATTCTATACGTGATAAGAATTTGATATCTTGGAATGCAATAACAGCAGGATATGCTCAGAATGGTCATGGCAAGAAAGTGATTGAAATTTTTGAGGATATGATGAAGATGGGCTGCAAACCTGATCATATAAGCTTTCTATCTGTGCTATCAGGTTGTAGCCATTCTGGGCTTATAAATGAAGGGAAGCATTACTTCAGTTCCATGACTAAAGATTTTGGCATTTCTCCAACATCTGAGCATTTTGCTTGTATGGTTGATCTGCTTGGCAGAGCTGGGTTAGTAGAGGAGGCCAAGAATTTGATTGATGAATTTCCTTCTAAACCAAATGCTGCTATTTGGGGGGCTCTGCTCAGTGCTTGCCGGATACACCACAACTCAAATCTAGCAGAATTTGCTGCGAGGAACTTGCTTGAATTAGATGTTGAAGACTCTGGATGTTATGTCCTTCTAGCCAACATATATTCAGATTCTGGAAAACTAGAAGCTTTTGCAAATGTGAGAAAACTGATGAGAGAGAAAGGAATTCAGAAAAGTCCAGGCTGTAGCTGGATAGAGGTTGATAATAGGGTACATGTTTTCACTGTAAATGATACTAATCATCCCAAGATCAAGGATATCTATAGAATGCTGGAGGAGATTATTAGGGAGATAGAAGGTACAGGACACTATGTTAGTCCAACAAGTTCCCTTCGTTCTCAACGGTACCACAGTGAAAAGCTTGCTGTGGCTTTTGGATTGATTAGCCTACCTACTTGGATTCCTATCCACGTAATGAAAAATCTTCGAGTTTGCCATGATTGTCACTTGGTAATAAAGCTCATTTCCCTTGTCACCTCAAGGGAACTTATAGTGCGGGATGGGTACCGCTTCCATCATTTCAAGAATGGAATTTGCTCCTGTGGAGATTTTTGGTAATCTCAAGGTATGAATCAGATTTTACAAGCATTTTGTTTTAGAGTTTTTGAAAGGTAAAGCCTTAGTGCCTGATAATAAAGTTGATGAGATTTTTATTGGACTCATGTTGCTGTTTTCAATTCATTTTTCTGTATGTGCTTGTTCAAGAAACAAAACCACTCGAGTGTTACTGATACAAGCCTTTCAACAGCAATCATCTTCCTGAAAATCAGAGTATGGTTTTTTCAAATGTATTGAACTCAGAAGAAAAGTGCACATCCATTTTAAAAAGCCTTATCAGGTCTCATAATTTCCTTTATTACTCTTAATTATTTAAGCTAGATTAGTTTGTTGTCTCATTTTAACATCTGATTTAGTGCTTCCTTGTTTAGAGTTCTATTGAATATATTTGGAGCTTGACATGTGAGCTTCTGATCGCTGAAAAATTCCACATTGAGAGGGTAATTAAGGATTTATCTTCATGTGCTTATTTCTTAAAATATGACTTTCTTCCCCCTCTTTAGCAGTTCATGAGTTTCTACCATAAGTTTGTAACTTTTCATTATACGTATGAGTATAAGACAAATATTACTTCAAAAGAAGAAGGGAAAAAAAAAAAGAAAAAGAAATTTTCATCTGTCTTAATTTTTTTGATGCAAATTGTTGTGGTATATGTCGATTCTATTGATGTTTTTATATTGAATTAGAAATGGGCCCAAGAATATGTAGGATTTCAAGCTAGCATCTTTCAATTACTAAATTTTACAAGGTGCGAATGATTTACTAATGACAACATGCTGGCTATCTTCATTAGATGGTTAAGGTTGTTTTTGCTTTGCATCAAGATCCTTCCGAATGATCTCATGTCCTATATTATTGTACATGTGCAAAGCAGGTTAAGGAAAAGAAAACAAATTTTATTAAATAGTCCAGAGTTGAAAGATTCAAAAAGTTAAAATCTCTGGTCAAAGTGAAATTGCAAAAAGGTTCTCCTTCCGAACCTCTGATCAACTCTTGAGTGTCCTGCCCCTGAGAAGGTAATCTCTGATGTTGCTTTTATTCATTTCTGTAATGTGGAAATTCAATTTTGACAAGTCAATCTTTTACATAGTTAACAATTTTTCTTTGTAATGCTCTGCTCTTCCAAAAGCATATGAGACGCTTATGAATGATCATAGCCCACTTATTGATTCTTATCCCACTGATGAGCTCTACTAATTTTTCTAGTTATTGAATGTGTGTAAACGTAATTTGTGTTTTATTGTTTTGTTTTACTGGGTTACTGAGGTTATTGACTTTAGTTTTTGTTCTATGTTTAGATTTCGAGATCGGTATGAATGGAAAACATTTTTCATGGCAGGTCAGCTTGCTTCTCTTGAAATATTTGTTTTAGATGACTTAATGATATTACATTATCTTTAATCATTAGTCACATGATATACATATAAATATATTTGTTCTTTCTCTGAAGGGAGTCTGTAAGCTTCATTTAATCGATGGAAGGAAGCGACTTCTATTGCATTCAAAATGAATCTTGATATGTTTGATATGTTTCCAAATTTACATGCGTTATTTCGGTGGAAGAAAGTGAAAGGAACGCAGAAAAAATTGATAAATTGCTAGTATGATCCTCGCATGGATTAGGATCCCTGATTTTGTTGCTCTTTACCAAGTGCAATGAGGTCAATGAAGGGACCGGTTTGAGGTAGATATCAATGATTCTATTTTATGTCTTGTATATATCAGTACGAAAATATTGTTGAGATAATTCTAGTTGTATATTTCGACAAGTATCCCTCTCTGTTTCTGTCAGTGAAATTGGTGGCTTAATACGATTTTGGCAAGAGTTCACAGTTATGGATTCAGAATTCCATAAAAGAAATCAAGAAAGTGAAATTTTCCTTTTTCAATTCTTCTAGTCCGGCTTAATCAATTCTCCTCTTTTTTTTTTTTTTTTTTCAGCAGATGTGTTTGTTATGAGCCTTCTGATTGTGGTCCACACATGCCTTGTCTACTTGATGGTGTGAAACTTCCAGAGAAGGTATCATATTTTTGAGTCGGAACCTTCTTTTTTAAGGCTTTTTAGACGATCAATTTTAATACCTTTAATGGTAGCATCAGTTCAGTTTCATCTTCTATTGCATACTTCTTAGTCTAATTAGTCTTATATTAGTAGGAAATAGTATGCAGCAAGTAGTTGTTTGATCCAAAAATAAAATTAAAAAATATATATGTATAAAAAGAGAGATTATCTAAATACATACACATGTCTGCAGAGAATTAGGGGAAGATGACATGAAAGAGCAATTATATGGAATGAATATGATGGAACAAAACCCACCAAAAGGCCCTTTGAACTCAGTTCTTCTCATTGTCCACTAGTTAGTTCTTTATTTATCAAAAAATTAGTAAATAGTCCAAAGGAACTCTGCAGATACAATGAGTATTCAGGAAAGGTTTAAAAAAGTATCAGTGAAACTAACACATAAAGGTGCTGACTCTTGATTGGGGGGTGTGGGGAAGAGAACAGGTGACTCTGAAAATCAATGGTTCTTTAGTATCAGAAACAAGTCGCACAGAAAGTATGATAAGTTCGAATACAGACTGGAGTTACAACAATGCTAACTTTTATCACTATCTCATATCATGATCAGTAGATGCACAAAGTTGCTGGGTTTGGATGGGGTAGTACTGGTTAGGAAAAGCCTATCATGAATGATCATAATTCCAAAGCTCATAGTAACAGCTAAATGCTAGTCAAGTGGATATCCCAAAGTGGTCATCGTGGTTAACAACATTCACTCCGTTGAAAGTTTGCATTAGCATTAAGTTAATTTTGGATGCAAACGTCTCTCTTTGAGAAGAAATCCTGGTTCTTCTTTTGTAAAGTCCTATATATACTTGTGTATATTTAACCCCTTGTGTTAATCCCTTGTGTTAATGCATTGAATTAAATATAAGTTGCCGTCAGTATGTGACAAAATTTATCTGAAAGTGAAGAAATCATGGTTTTATCAATTATAAACATATTTGGTGAAATATGAGACAGAGTGTAACTTATTTACAAAAACAAAATTCCTTTTTAATGAAAATTTTTGAAATTTGAATTCGTGTCCGTGTCCTCACCATTCGCTAAAAGAATCGACAGTTGAAAATTTTTGATTGTCATCGAATTATTTGAGGTCGAAAAAACTAGATTTAATGAACAACTCACCTTTTTTGGCTCCAATCAAGGTGGAGATTCACGGAGGAGGCCGGTGAAAATTTTGGAATAGCCATGGTTTGAGTTTAGGCTCTTTGATTAGGATATTTAGGTAAACTTAGATATGTAATATGGCACTAAGAGTTATTTTTTTATTAATAAAAAACCTGAAAAATGAAATAAAAAAATATTATGATTAAATATTTTTTTTAAAGGAAACAATTACGATTAGGGTATTTAGGTAAACTTAGATATGTAATATAGCACTAAGAGTTTTTATTTATTTTTTTTTTTTTCAACTTATGTGTGAGTCTTTTATTATCATAAGGTCATTAGTTGAGAAACTGATGGTAAAATCCCCTAAAAGAGATAATGAAAAAAAAAAAAAACTATTATGATTAAATTTTTTTAAGGAAACAATTACGATTAAATAATTTCAACAACAAGGGATTTATCATTTTCTTTATAAACGAAATGAACAGTGTATGCATGGAATATCAATTTTCAATCATTCATAATTTCTTCAGAATTCTTCTATATTCAAATATTTGTATCCATGGCACTATCAGTATAATGTCAATCAATAATTAATGAAATAAAGAGCAATGAGTAATGCATAAAAAGATTGGGGTATAGTGTGTGGGAGGGTGGATTCGAATTTTATAGTTAAATCAGTTTATGTATTGTAATTTTTTTAAAAAAAATATTAACTTAAAAGAAAAATAAAGAAATTATTTTTAAAAAATTCTCTACCAAACTTACCTATTTCATTCCTAGTTCCATTCATTGTCTCACTAATTTTGGAATTATTTCCTACAAGAACGTTATTTGTTCGAAGTTTTACCTACTCTACGAGTTCGTATTGAATGATACATCAACAATTTTAAATACAAATAGGGCTAATTACCGTATAGGTTCCTGAATTATATCAAAAGTCTCAATTAGGTCCTTAAAGACTAAATTTTTTTAGTTTTGTCCTTAAACTGTAAAAAATATTCAATTTTTGTCCTTTTTAATATATATGTTTGCCTTTTTTTTTTTTTGATAGAAGCAGCACAGGAGACACACGTACAGGACACACATACCCTCTACTTTATTTATTTCATAACCACATAGGCAAAAACTATGAGAATATATTTGAACATATAATATTAAGACAATTTACATATGAGAATAAAGATGAATATGTCAGGTTGAGCAAATATTAGTTTATATTAGACAAAATGTATTTTAAAACCATCTGAAATGTGATATTTTATTTATTTACATCAATTAAATATATAGAAGGATATGCATGTCTCATGTGCTCATTTTATTAAGAATCAAATAAAATGCACGATCAAAAAGACTAACATAGAATATTTTTAATATTTTAAGGGGCCAAAATGATAAAATTTAAAATTTATGACCAAAATGAGACTTTTTCCATAATATGGTGACCAATAAAGTTATTTATCTATACTAATAAATATAACTTTCAATGATTTCTCATAAAAATATATCATTATATGGATGGAAAAAGTACGTGAAAAAACCCCTATTGTGATATATACACATAAGAAGAAGCTCAAGCATCGATATTTGTAAAATTACTATGGATAAGTAAATCATTATTTGAGTCTCTATCTACATGTATATATAACTATTTGAATCTCTCTATATATATATAAGATATAACGAAGATTTTTGTTTTTACTCTATAAATGGATATTTTGACTGAATTGAAAATAAATTGAAATAGCAAATCAAATTTACATTCAACCATTCCACTCTAATTCTTTTAAGGAATCTCCTTCATTCCAGTTTCCATTGATCTGGGAAAAAATTGGTGGAATGACTTTTTAAGGGAAAAAAATCAAAAAATTCCAAATGATTTTTTTTTGAGGAAAAATATTTGATGAAAAATATTAATATTTTTTAGTTTTATATATACGGCTAGTTTTAAAATTATATAAAAACAAAATCAAAGCAAACTTTTTTAGTTGTTTATTATTATTATTATTATTATTATTATTATGTTGAAACAAATGCTATTCTATACTAAAATAAGTCTATATGTAAAATCAAAAAAAAATATTAAGGTAATATGTGAAATAAAAAAAGTGTATTAAGGTAATAAAAAGAGATAGTAAAATTAAAATTAAAATTTATTATTCAATGTTCTAGAAAAAAAAACGAGATCCTAGGAAAAAAGAGCATATAAGAAAAAAAAATTTAAAAAGAAAGAAAAATTTATCTATATATTTTTTTGAGGAAAAAATAAATAAAAATACAAGGGAATGATGATGTAAGGAAGGAAAAGCAATTAGAATAAAAATACAATATAGAATAGGAATGAAAAAAAAAAAATTGTCTTACTCTTCATGTTACAAACAAGTAAACTATCTTTTATGTTTTATATTTAGATAAGTATTAATTACATTATATTTTTTTTTTATTAAAATCGTTGATTATTATAACCATCAGATTAAAATTGAATGGTCCAAATTAAAATAATTATCTATAAATAAAAAATACAATATCCGCATATGTAATTATCTATTATTTATTCCTCTTTTAGAATCAATATCCACAACAAGCATAAATTCGCTCTTTTGCTGAAATGAGATTCATCTTTGTTACATATGTATACAATATGCTGAGGCGGTGTGAGAATTACGACTTGAANCTACTGCTTATACAGGAAGTCCCTTTCATGCTTTTGAATATGGTTCTATCGAACTTCGTTGGTGTCAAATGTTCACTATAATTTATAGGGTGCAAGACATAAGATCATCAAGTCAGAGGGAGCTCAGACTGAATTTTTTTTTTTCTTTTTCATTTTTTGAACAGGCTATATAAGATACTAAATTGAAATGTACAGGGTACTGTTGAAACTTCCTTGGGAAAATTGAGAACTAATTAAGCAAAAAGCTCCAGGGTTTTTGAATTCAAACGTCGTGGAATACCCCAATTTAAATCCGAGTATCTCCAGCCTACATTGGAAAATATATTTTTATAAACTAAAAACACAAGAACATGTATAAAGAGATAGAAAACTGGCGACAAAAAGAAACGGCAATTTAGAATAAAGGAATGATATTTGTAAATTTCTAATCTAGAAACCAGTGCCTAGCTAAAATGCTCTACCAATAATATGGGTTGCTTTTTCAATCAGGCTTTTAAATTTAATTAATATATTTGAAAAAATATATGTAAAGTGATGGATTTCTGTTGGACAGCATCAAGAGAAGAGAATCAGCAGCTCTTTTTAAAGTTGATGGAGATTAGAATGTTACTTTATACCAGAAGATAACACCCACCTTCTTTTGTGGAAAACCATATGGTATTAAATTAAACAAAAAAAAGTTATCACAAGAATATTAAACCAACATATGTGATCCCTCACAATGATTACTCTTCAATTTCCCATATCTTAAAAAGAGGCCCTCAGCTCTAATCTCCCAACCTTAACCTGCATTATGCATAATCATAGAATTATTAGTCTACGATCTAGTTAATAAGAAGAAAGTAATGCCAAAAATTTATAATTAATTAATAAGAACAATTATTACTCATTGCTTTCCGACAAATTGAGAGGAGGACAATCAGAACGGCTATGCCTGCAAGTACACCAACGATAATGGCCACTGTTTTTCCCGCATCATCTTCATTAGAGGAATCTATACAAACACCAAAAAAGAGAACCAAGTTTTTAAAATATGATATATTTGTTTGCTGAAAAATTAATTTAAAGGAAAGTACGGAATTTTTCAGTATTTGGGTTGGAAATTTTTTTATTAGATTCTTCTTGTTTTCTTCTTATAAAATGCTAAGGAGAATAATTGTGGTTATCTGAGTGAGACCGGTGGTAATAAATTAACTCAAATGCCACCTTTTGGTTTCCACAAAAGATTAAGTAACTATGACCAAAGCAAAAGGGAGGCAAAAAATGACTAAAGTAAAACAGATAAAGATGAACGTGAGGAATGGCACAAAGAATGGAGGTACCCAAAAGCAAGCTGTTAAAAAAGTACTAATATCCTCCTTAATGGTTTGCTTTGTTGACCTTGGAATTAGAGAATTTGAACCACTCTTTCTCTCTCTAGAAAGAACTATACCTAAAGTAGTCGATAGCAATATAGGTCACCTTTACCTAAGTAAATAGATGTTCCTTTTAGTTTTAGAATTTACAAGGCACAAAGTTTGCATTAACCTAACTAATCGATCTAATAACACTAAAACTAGATGTTGTTCTTTCTGACATGAATGAAATGATAGAAAGAGATATATCCATGAGTAAAAAGAATGAACCAACCTGAAGATAGATCATAGTAACCCGAAGCCCAATAACGAGCATAACATTGTGCCAAGAACACGTCAGCTGCTGCAGCTGAACCACATAACGTTTTCAACTTCCCCACGGCATCAGCCAGGCAAGAAGAGCAGTCAGTTGGATTCAAATCACCAACACACTGAGCAAATCCTTCAACCAAACCAGAACTACTCACTCTAAAACTAATGGCACCCTGCAAGTCGGCTAGAACATCGTCTCTTCGCCTAAAGAACTCGACATCATTACTCACACTTTTGCTACACTTTTTGTACCTAAGACTCGTATCGATCTTTCCCAAGAAGTCGAAATGCTCGTATCGAACGTAGCAGCCTTCTAGCTGCAAAGAAGATCCATAGGAGTAGGGACAAACCAAGCCTATTTGATTAACTGCACTCTCTATGCACCTTGAGCAGTCAAGAATCTTCAAATCACCGCGGCACTGGTATAAGCCGTAGACAGCAGCATCCGCCGGCGTTGATGAGCTTCCATTCCCCATAGAAAAGCTGTTGTACAAGGCTTGAGAGGATGAGCTAACAAGTGATGAAAGGAAAGAGTTGAGGTTTCCCTCAAATGGTGAGCTTGGTTGGAACTTCTCTTGAGAGCAGCCTGCATAGATGAAGATGTGGGCTTTGATGGGGTGGCCATGGCTGCTAAGTGAAGAGAAGAGAAAGAAAAGAGAAGAGACTCTCAGAGCTAAGATGGCTTTGCGAGTGGAGTGAAAATGAAGTGTCTTCACCATTTTTCTGGTTTTTTTTTTTTTTTTTTTTTTTTTCCTTCCCTTCCAATTTGGGGTTCACTTGTAGTATTCTTTTGTTTTTGGTTTGTGTTTCATGATGTGAGAGTGAGAGACTTGCTTTTTGGTCTTTTCTTGAATTTCTCATGTATGAGCTTTTTCTGTGAAAGAAAAGGCCCCCATTTGTTCCTTACGGGCCTACTTACGTGTATTCATTGTTGAAGACTTGAAGACTCTGGCTGTGGTAATGAACTCTGCTTTATTAATATTGATGTAGGGATCATAAAGATAGAGTAACAACATTTAGAAACAACCTTCGTAAAATTCCGTTAATGCTCTCATGAATGTCATGAAATTAAACCATCGAATCCGCGCATATTCAAGATTTGTTTGGTTGCATATTTGTTTTGTATTTTTTGTTTTCTTAAATGAAATTAATGGTAAATTAAGCCCTAAGACTAGGGAGTATTTAGAAACAATAATAGAGGGAAGATCTTAATTTCATTCTATTCAATTGTCATTCAATGGAGAATTACATACGGCGAACAAACACCAAATAAGTGACTCATATTAAAAAGCGAACTTTTAGAATTCTTAGGCTCATTTCTATATACCAAATTCATTTGCTAATTTTAACCACAAAATTCAAAACATTGAACGAAAATTAAGTAGTTGGATGTATCTAATTATTTAATCTTGGATGTGTCTGATTTTTAAATCTTGGGATTCTCCACTTTCCTCGTAAAATCTAACTCAAGGTGCATCTCGTAGTTTGTACATCAAAAATCCACTTGTGTAGTGCCGCATAAGCTTCTCAACATGCTTCAGTTATGAATGAGAAGTCTCGTGGTCAAAATTCACTCGATAGTGCCACGTAAGCTTCAAAATATGGACTGCGTTAGTTATTAAGTAAAATTAGTATACGAATTGGTATTAATATTGCATAAATTAAGCTTAATTTATAATTAGATTCAATTAATTACAAAATCAAAAAATATATTTATCTTTATATTTATTTTTATACTTATTTTGATGAAATGAACGCGTGGCATAATTATTTATTCAATGAACTAAATTTAATATAAGGTATCATTAATATTAATATTAAAGTAAATATAATATTATATACAATATTAAAGAATATATTTGTCTCTACATCTATTTTGATGAGATACATTTATTTTGATGAGACGAATGTAGCACAGTTATTTGTTCGATAAACAAAATTAATATAAGGTATCATTAATATTAAATTCAATATTATATAATACATATATATATATATATATATATTACACAAACAATTACAGTATGAAAAAATAATAATAGGACCAATCATATCATAAAAAAATAAAAATTAAATTATGAATATTCTAAAAATTTTAAAAATAGAATAGTGATCGAAAAAACTATCACATTTTGTTTATTTTCTCTCTGTTTCAAGCTTAATATATACAAATATATATAGATATAGATATCGATTTGGGCACTTGCAAGCACTACTGCTTTCATCATGACCTCAATATGTCTTCTTAACATTAGATATGCATAATGGATCGTTAAACTAAATACAATCCTAGAATTAATCATGCCAAATTGTCAGACTCCTTACCGTAGATGCATAGGGGATCTTTTGCATTTCTTTAGCTTCAAACTCATTCTTGAAACATTGAATGAGACTGAATTTATCACCCTTTGTAATAAGTATATCTCTTAGGACAAATTTGCTTATACCAAATCTATCAAATACTTTTTCGATATAGCTCTTTTGTGATAATCCAAGAATGCCCTTAGAGCGATCTCAATGTATTTTAATCCCTAATACAAAAGAGGTATCCCTAAGATCTTTCATCTCAAATTTGTTTGATAGAAATCTCTTAGTTTCGTGCAGTAAGCCTATATCATTGCTTGCCAAAAATATATCATCGACATATAAGACTAAAAAGATACATTTGCTCTTACTGAACTTGTGACAAATACATTCATCTATCAAATTTTCCTCAAAACTGAATGAGGAAATAACTTGATAGAACTTATGATATCATTGACAAGATGCTTGTTTGAGACCGTAAATGGATTTCTATAGTTTATAGACTATAGACTTTGGATCTCCAGTTACAAAGTTTTCCAGTTGTACCATATAAATCATTTCCTCAATATCACTATTGAAAACCACAATCTTTTCAACCATTTGATTTAGCTCCAGATCAAAATGTGCTACTAGTGCCATAATTATTCTGAAAGAGTCTTTCGAAGACACTAGAGAGAAAGTCTCTTTATAGTCAATACCTTCTTTCTAAGTGAAACTCTTGACAACTAGACGAGCCTTATATTTCTCGATATTGCCTTTAGAATCCTTTTGGTTTTAAAAATCTATTTATAACCAATAGGTTTCTTTCATGCTGGCAATTTAACATGTTCCCAAATATCGTTGTCTTTCATAGATTTCATCTTATCCTTCATGGTAGCAATCCACTGTTGGGATTTTAAACTTTGTTTAGCTTGAGTGAAATTGATGAGATCATTTTCTACTCCTATGTCAAACTCATGTTCTAGGAAATAAACGATGTAATCATACGGAATCGCGTTTCTTCTTTCCCTAGTAGATCTCCTTAATAGCACTTCCTCTTGAGATTGTTGAGGTTGTTCTTCAGGAGCAACTTCCTTATGTGGAACAGAGTGTTGCAGAATATTGTCTTGAATTTCCAGATTTACTTCTTGAATAATGTTAGGCAAAAGAGCCTGACCAATTTTAATAGCAACTATAGGAAGAGAAACGAATTCCTCCTCAAAGACAATATCCCTTACTTTATCTCCCCCCCAAACCTCAACATCCTCAAAGAATTTCATATTATCCATCTTGAAAAAGAATCTATTAGAGGGATCATAGAATTTAAAATCTCTGGATCTTTTAGGGTAACCAACAAAATAGCAGCTTATTGTTCTTAAGTCTAGTTTCTTTTAATGTAGCCCATATGGCCTTGCCTTAGCTAGACAACCCCAAATATGCAAGTGCCTAATGCTAGGATTTTTGCATGTCCATAATTCATATGGGGTTTTAGCTACTGATTTGTTAGGTACTCTATTGAATATATAAATTACAATATTAAGTGCTTCTCCCTAGAGTGATTTAGGTAAGGAGGAATGACTGATCATATTCCTCACTATGTCCTTAAGTATTTAGTTTTGTCACTCAACAATACCATTCATACTAGGTTTTCCCAACATTGTGTATTGTGGGACAATTCCACATTCCTCTAGGTATTGGCCAAAGGGCCTTGAATGTTATTTACCGGATCCATCATACCTACCGTAGTGTTCACCACTACGATCAGATTTGATGGCTTTAATTTTCTTATCGAATTGATTTTTAACCTTGACTTTAAAAGCTTTAAATATGTCTAGGGATTGTGACTTTTCATGAATTAAATATAGGTACTCATAGTGAGAGTAATTTCTATGAACATGATAAAATATTGTTGGCCATTCTATGAAGCCGTAGGGAATGAATCACAGATATCAGTATGTATCAGTTCTAAGACACCGGAATTCCTATTGGCACTTATATTACGTATGTTTATCTATTTGCCTTTAATACACTCAACACAAACTATGAAGTCTGTGAAGTTATGTGGATCAAGAATTCCTCTTGACACAAGACATTGTATTCTCTGTTTAGAGATGTATCCTAATCACTTGTGCCATAACATATAGGAATTCTCAATAGTTTTGCGTTTTACACCACGTTTCTCGACATGCAAAGTTTCATTAATTGAGGTAATATAGTTGATTTTATATAGGTTATCAATTAAAGTACCAATCATAATAATATTAAAATTTTGAAAAAGACTAAATTTATTATTTCCAAATGATCAATAATAACCATATTTGTCCAAAACTGAAATGAAAATTAAATTCTGTCAAAATGACGGTACATCGAATTTTTCATCCAAATTTAAAAATAAACTGAAACCTAAATACAACCTAAATAGACCTATTGCCTCTACTATAGTTGTGTCGCCTTTACCCATATAGATGTATCTTTTAGCATCACTTAGTAGATGACTCCTCAGACAACCCTGCATAGACATACTTATATGAGTATTAGCACTGGTATCCACCCACTAAGTATGACTGGATACAGAAGCAAAATTAATCTCAAAATAGATAAAATTGAGAAGCTTACCATTCTTGACATGTTAGGTGGTGTACTTAGGACATTCTCTCTTCACATGTCCTACATTTCTGTAGAAGAAATAAACTGATTCCTCATCTTATTTTTTTTTACACTTTAATTTGCGAAGTTTTAGATGCAACTCCTTTATCCTTAGTCATTTTCCTTTTCTTATCTTAAGAGGTTATCGCCAAGTGAGCATTCTCTGTCTTCTCTCATTTCAATCTATCTTCTTCTTGCATACACTGAGATATGAGTTTATTAAGAGTCTATTTTTCTTTTTGGGTGTTGTAGCTCACTTTAAATTGACAGAATTGGGGTGGAAGAGATAGTAGAACTAATTACACGAGTAAGTCATCCAACAACTCTAACTTAAGTACCTTTAGTTTTGAAGCCAGATTGGACATCCTCATGATGTACTTCCTGATGTTTTCTTTATCTTCATAATGCATAACAAGCAAATTGCTCAGCATATTACTTATTTTTGCTTTTTCATTCCTTTGGAAATGTTCTGCAATTATGTCAAGGAATGCCATAGTATTATCAATCTATGGCATAACGCCCCTAATGGTCTCAGGTATGGAATGTTTTATGATCATAAGACTCATGCAATTAGAACATTCCCATTGCTTAAAGTTCTTAACAGCCGTAGTAAACTTTCATCAGTAAAAGTAGCAGGTTGTTCTTTCTTGAGTGCAAGGTCCAGATTCATGCAACCGAGCACAATCATAACATGCACTTTCTACTTCTTGAAGTTTGTACTATTAAGCATAGAAATTGAATTCAAATTAGCAAATAAGTTTGAAGCAGAAATTGAATAGAGAACAAAAAATAGAAAATAAACGCTCACACTAAAATATGTCATAAACTAAGTATACAAAATAAAATATATTAGTATGACATACAACAAATAAATATATAAGGTGGACTCCCATCACAAGATACCTCGAACAACATCAATAAGCCTTCCTTTGGGTCGACTTATTAACTTATAAGTGATACTCTTCAGTACAGTAATCAAATATTGACAGTAAATCTTGTTAGACAGTATATCTTTGTTTGGGCCGATTTATTATCTACGTAGAAACTTAATAATCATCACATATCTATTACTGCAGGTGTGTTCATTATTCGGCCAAATAATCCTTCCTTTGGGTCGGTAATTATTTGCATAAATAATAAATACAAAATCATTCAAATATTTCAAAATAAATAAATCTACACAATAGAGGTTATTTTAGCAACATGTTGTTTTAACATATCTATTTCAAAATATTTAAACAAATAGTGCAAAAAAAATAATAACCAAAATGCTCAAAATATTAAACTAAAAATTTCAATGCACAAATATTAATGGATGACCGACTGAGTTTTAAGCACTTTTATTAACTCTTAAAATCAAAAGTTTTCAATGGACAGAGCATAGGTCGTACTGAGACTGAGTTGAGAAAATAAAACTGATCGATTAAGTTTCAGATTGGAACTCTTTAAATTGAGTTGATTTCAATTTAATTCTACCTAAAACCAAGATCAAGAACCTTAATTAGGTCAGAAAAAAAAAATTGACCTATAATCCATATGGGTCAGTGCTATAGTGCTTGAAAACGGTGCTGCGATACTAGCCATATTAAAAAAAATTATCTCATGCCCAATTGATAATGCTGTGGCGCTAGTATATGGCATCGCAGCACCATCCTTGCTGTTGGGTGGTGCCACCTGTTTCTGTAGGGTGGCACTGTAGCGCCACATCATCACTAATGTGGCACCGCAGTGCAAGTCTGTTGTGGCTTGGTACTACAGTATTAAGTCTCGGTCTTTAGTATTAATTACTTGATTTTAAAATTAGGTAACTCAAACCTAGTGTGATTTTTCGCCTTTATCTGTAAACTTTGTGACCTAAAACTCAAAATTTAACCCTCAGACACTCGATATCTTAACAAAATTATGATTCATCAATCATATATGTTATATCTCAACCCTAAAAAATCAAATAGGTAAAAATATCATAAAATATAGACATTGTTGGAGCGGTTTCTCACTAGCCGTCCACGTGTCTCTGAACCACTGATGATATATTCTCTAACTGTCCACGTGTCATCGCTATCCTAAAGTACTCTGAACTCCAGGCAGGGTCGGAGAGGCGGAGGTGGCTACCTGCAAAGACTCTCCAATGCTTAAGTCAGTGGTCTATCTTTGATTTTGGGTAGCAAGGAATTAGTTCTGTATGAGTATATATTTGTTTCTTGCTCGTAAGCTTTTTTATATACTTCTTTCTGTAAGCGTACATACCCCTCTCGGGAACGCATGGCTCATATATATATAGTCCTGAGATTGTGAACCATGCGGGTCTCAATCTCAGGACTGAGTACCTTTCTCCTCAAAGTTTTTCCCAGAGGTCACGGGCTGAGATTACCGTGATCTCCTCTGTATCGCTGTAGCCTGATTTCCGCCGCCTCTTACGGCTTGAGTCTATCAGGAGTGAGATTTGGACAAATCGCCGTTCTGTTAGGAGGGTTTGCCCCTTGCACACGCCTACCCACGGTCGCATTAAATGCTCTGTCTGGGTCTGGAGTTGTGAGTTACTTTCCATTGTATTCTGGCGGAAGACCCTTGGGGCTTCTGACCCCTCCAGCTGTCGAGGTAAGGGTCGGACTGGGCCGAGTCTGTCCAAGATCTGTAATGGGCTCGACCCTAACTTCAAATGGCCCAACGACCGATTGTGATATCACGTGTGACCCACGTGGCCTTCAGCTAATCACTCTCGACACCCGTCGGACAGTGGGCCTTGTTTTTGACCTGTTCTGCCGCTTAATCGTCCACGTGGTGTATGATTTGGGAACGGGTCTCACAACTGCCCCTATTTCCCTACTTGATGGATTCGTATCCATCAAGTGGGGAAATCGTTTATCCGTTCCTCCAATCTGGGGGGTGCATGTGGCTCCCTTCCTGCCGACGCAGAGGCACGCCATCCCATGTGACGAAATCTATTTGAATTTTGAAGTTTTGACTGTTCGGTCTCCTTTACTCACCCCTTTTTCCAGAAAAACTCTTCGGCTCCCTCTCTATAAAAGCCGCAANAACCATGCGGGTCTCAATCTCAGGACTGAGTACCTTTCTCCTCAAAGTTTTTCCCAGAGGTCACGGGCTGAGATTACCGTGATCTCCTCTGTATCGCTGTAGCCTGATTTCCGCCGCCTCTTACGGCTTGAGTCTATCAGGAGTGAGATTTGGACAAATCGCCGTTCTGTTAGGAGGGTTTGCCCCTTGCACACGCCTACCCACGGTCGCATTAAATGCTCTGTCTGGGTCTGGAGTTGTGAGTTACTTTCCATTGTATTCTGGCGGAAGACCCTTGGGGCTTCTGACCCCTCCAGCTGTCGAGGTAAGGGTCGGACTGGGCCGAGTCTGTCCAAGGTCTGTAATGGGCTCGACCCTAACTTCAAATGGCCCAACGACCGATTGTGATATCACGTGTGACCCACGTGGCCTTCAGCTAATCACTCTCGACACCCGTCGGACAGTGGGCCTTGTTTTTGACCTGTTCTGCCGCTTAATCGTCCACGTGGTGTATGATTTGGGAACGGGTCTCACAACTGCCCCTATTTCCCTACTTGATGGATTCGTATCCATCAAGTGGGGAAATCGTTTATCCGTTCCTCCAATCTGGGGGGTGCATGTGGCTCCCTTCCTGCCGACGCAGAGGCACGCCATCCCATGTGACGAAATCTATTTGAATTTTGAAGTTTTGACTGTTCGGTCTCCTTTACTCACCCCTTTTTCCAGAAAAACTCTTCGGCTCCCTCTCTATAAAAGCCGCAATTACGCTCATTTGACACTTTACTAAAATGTTCTATCATTCTAGCCTCATAAAATTCTAGGGTTTCCGATTTCCTTCCTTCTAGATACTTTTACTCTTTCACTCGCATTCAGAATAATAGCTTCAAATCAAGATCAGGAATTGTGCCCCATCACGGATTCAGAGTTAGATTCACTAAGGAGGTAGCTCTGCCTCCCCGGAGGAGTGACGCTACAAAGGGTTGAGGGCCCTGCGGACTGGTATCTTCGTCCTTCTGCCCCCGAAGGCTCCATTATCTTGGGCCAAAAGCGTCTGGAATGGCTACGATTCCCACTTTCTCCCCTGATCCACCAATTCTTTACTTTGACGGGGATCCATCCGATGCAGCTAAATGCAAATGGGGCCATGATTCTGATGGGGCTTTCCGCCCTGTCAGTTCTCTACAACCTGCATATCGACCTGGAGGTGGTCTTTTATGCTTATAAACTCACCCTCATCCCCAAGAAAGGTTCCTACCACAATTTTTACCTCCAACTACTACCGGGACGTCACATCATCTGGGGCTTGTCGAGGTCAGACAAACAATGGGACTCCCATACCAGGCAATATGCCGTTGGAGGGGCGTGGTGCTCCCCTTGGGTGAATGGCGAGCACTTCCAAGTTCCCTCAGCCTTCCTACAGAGTAGGTGCTAGGTCGTGATTTTTGAGTCTGTGTTCTCCTCGTCTGTTATTGCTCACGTTATTTTGTTTTGTGCAGCCTCGGCAGAAGAGAATAAGTTCGAGCCACGTTTGTCGACAGGGCGGCTCAAAGGCCTGGAGGAGATCGTCATCTTCGGATCTCCCGGGGACTGCCGGCATATCCAGGCTATCTTCAACCCCCTTGTGATGAACATGATGCCCAGGATGGTTTCATACCTCCAATTCCCTCTGGATACCTGGGTCATCACAAAACACATGCGGAGCCGACTTGACGTCTCTTCCCTGAACCGATTCCGCCAGGACAAGCATGGCCGAATCACTATGGTGGGTCAGCAGGTTACGGCTTCAAGCCAATTGGCGAGCTCCAATGACCTGGTGGCACCCTCTAGCCACGAGCTCGAGGAGGCCGTGAGGCTTGTGGCCGCGGAGTCCGTCAGGCTCCGCAGAGAGGAGGTCGCCGCCCTTAAGAGGGCTAAGGGTAGGTTCATTTTCGCATCCTTGAGCTTCATGGATCGGATTGTGGCCGTGACCTAAATATGTTACTCCTTCTTTGCAGGTTCTAAGACGGGCCCATTGGCTGACCCCTCCCCCATCAAGGGGGGAGCCGCGGGTCATAAGGCTCGCCCTAAGGAACCCGCTGGCTGGCATCTCGTGGTGCTTTCAAGAGATGAAGTACCTGCGATCCCCTGCTCCGACGCAGGTCTATGCGAGGAGACGCTGCTAAGTATGGCTGGGGGCTCTGCTGCACCAACCTCATCCACCCCTGACTCCGGTTCGAAGTCGACCGCTATTTGCCTCGGTAGGGAGATCACCGAGCTCAGTGGGGGGGATCCGAGGTTGAAGTCCCGACTATCTTCCCCTCCCCCAGTCCTAATAAAGCTATGACACGAGGTCGGCTCATCCAACGAAGGAGAGGGCCGGGCGGAGAAGAGGGGCAGGGTTGCCTCCTTGTCTGACAGTGATGACGACGGGGCCACGCTGACCCTTTTAAGGAGGAGAAGGTCGGTGCGTAGCGGCCCACCAAGAGGAGTCGCACCACCTCCCATCGTGACCGACGGCACTCCCGGTGGCGATGAGCTATCCTCCATCCCTGCCGCCACTGCTTCGGGGGCAGGCCCGGTTGGTGAAGAGGGTGCCCTCATGGCCAGCGGGGCGGGGCCGTGTTCCCCAGGTGCGGGCGACGCCCAAAGAGAGGGTCCAGCCGCAGAGGCGGAGCTGGAGGCGCTCTATTTGGAGAACGTCGAGCTTGTCACCAGCCGCACCTTCGCGCAGGTTTGGTCCACTCAGTTGCTTCTATATTTTTCAACATCTTTGCTAAACGTTGACCCCCCTTTTTTTTTGTTTAACTTGCAACTGGCTGCCATCCGGTCCTTCTATTCCTCTCGCGTCAGGGATTTGACCGAGGAGCTGAGTTCCCGCTCTACACTGGCCGAGTGCAGCGAGGCCGCCCTTGCTGAATTGAGGTCTGACTTCGATTTATATCGGAGCCTCGAGGAGGCGAGGGTCAGTAGCGTGGTGGCTCATGCTCTGAGCATCGAGAAGACCAGACGCGAAGAGCTGGCCGCGAGACTGGCTGAGGCGGAGGCTGACAAACTTGCCCAGTCCGAGGCCGCCAGACTGGCTCAGAACGCACTAAAGGTCAAGGAGTAGGAGTTACAGAGCGCGGGGGCAGAGATGAGACTGGCTTTCATTGCTCGTGATAGGGCTGTTGAAGACGCCAAGGAAGCGAGAAAAGCTGAGGCGATAGCCAAGCTAGAGGCCCACTCTCTGCAACGCAGACTTGACCAGTCCAACGAGGTAAACCGATATCTCTTCTTGGATCACAAAAATCTTATGGGTGCTCAGGTGGAGATGTCTCGCAAACACAGCGAGGACTTTGCTGGTATTAACACTTTTTTGGTTGACTTATCGCAGCGGCAAGCTGAGCTCAGGTTGGCGGCGCTGAAGGATAGGCTGGCGGACGTGGAGAAACTGAAAACGAGGTACCAGAGGTAGGTGGACGTCCTTTCTACGGAAAGTTACAGGTCTCGCTGGGAGAATAGAGAATTCAAAGGCCACACTAAGGTGGTAACGCCAGACCAGTTTGACGAGTAGAAAGGCGTCGAGAGAGACCTCTATTTCGTCAAGCACTACATGCAGCAGCTTGGGGATGAGATCAGCATCACGTACCCAGCTGACGTGATAGAGATGCTTGTTGCGGAAAAGGACAGGCCCTCTAAATCTGCTTCTGGTGCCAAAGAGCCTACCCCTATTTCCGGTCTGCCAGGTCGAACTTCGGAAGCCCCTGACGGTCAGCCTGGTCCCGTGGTCTCAACTGGTGAGGAGTCTGGTGCAGTCATTGTATCTAGCGACAAATCCGATCCTGGTACGCCACCCTCCACCGGGGCTGGTCCAAGTGCCGGGATTGGCTGTGCTCCCCTGGCCGGAGGTAATTAGGGCCCATAACTTTGTACGTTTGTAAAGCTGACCCCAATTGTAATCCTCCGTATATAAATAATAAAAACAGTGCGATTCTCTTTAGTCCGTTTTCTTTTTCTTTGTTGACCGCGCCCGGGGTAGAGTTAAACCTTATTGTAGCCGTCTATATAAATAATTGTGGATGACTCGGATGGGCATGATTTCGGACTATTAGTGAGTCCTCCTCGAGCCATAACTATTAAGATTAGTTCTAGAGATAGGGATGCGAGCTTTGACTCATCCGTTTTTACGGAGATATAACTTCTGTTATGGCAGAGTTCGACCCGCGCGTGTGGCTGGACTTCTCCGACCCCAAATGGGACCGCGCTCGGACCCAGCTCCAGGGATTGGTCGACCATTGTTTGGACCCATCGCTGCAAAGGAGAAGGCCTGGGCTCGGCTCTTACCAGAACAAACAGGGCAATATCACTCCGATGTCTCCCTACGAGTCTGTTCGCGACCCGCCTCCCGTAAATAGGGCTTATGATTGCACACCATTGTTGACCGTGTGCTTTGTATTTTTAGGACATAATAAATAGACTTTAATCTTAATTTTTATCCTTCACATTTGGCCTGGTACTAGACTGCCTCCAACAGATAGACTCCAAATCTGTTCACTTCCTACCCATGCATAAATAAATCATCCCCCGTCAGAGCCTGCTTTCCTTTAGCTCTTCGTATAGCTAAAACGTTCCTTAGGGAGGGTCCACTTCCAACGGGTGGATCCCGACCCTGCTTTCCTTTAGCCATCCGAATAGCTAAAATGTTCCTTAGGGAGGGTCCACTTCCAACGGGTGGATCCCGACCCTACTTTCCTTTAGCTATTCGTATAGCTAAAATGTTCCTTAGGTGGTCCGCTGGCAAGCTTTTGAGCTGCGCACCCTTTTTCTCCTCATACATTTTCTAGGGTCATCGGCAAACATTTTATTGCACGATGTGATTCCCAGAGTACGATCATTTTCGAGGTCTGCTGGTAAGTTTCGGTTGCGCAGCCATTTCCTCTTCGTACGTTTTCTCGGGTCGTCGACGAGCGACATGACTCCCATAGTACGAGCATTTTTGAGGTCTGCTGGAAAGCTTTTGGTTGCACAGCTATTTCCTCTTTGTACATTTTCTCAGGTCGTCGACGAGCGACGTGACTCCCATAGTACGAGTATTTTTGAGGTATGCTGGCAAGTTTTTGGTTACACAGCTATTTCCTCTTCATACGTTTTCTCGGGCCGTCGATGAGCGACGTGATTCCCATAGTACGAGCGTTTTTGAGGTCTGCTGGCAAGTTTTTGGTTACACAACTATTTCCTCTTCGTACGTTTTCTCGGGTCGTCGACGAGCGACGTGACTCCCATGGTACGAGCGTTTTTGAGGTCTGCTGGCAAGTTTTTGGTTGCACAGCTATTTCCTCTTTGTACGTTTTCTCGGGCCGTCGACAAGCGACGTGACTCCTGTAGTATGAGCGTTTTTGAGGTCTGCTGGCAAGTTTTTGGTTGCACAGCTATTTTCTCTTCATGCGTTTTCTCGAGTCGTCGACGAGCGACGTGACTCCCATGGTACGAGCATTTTTGATTGCGCGAGTAGCGTATATGGTCCGCAACTATGGAAGACCCCTTTTTCGTGGCGACCCGGTATGATCTTTTGCCTATGCAAACAAAACGCTGGGTCTGCCACTATGGGCAGACCCTCTTTCGTAGCAGCCTGGTGTGATCTTTTGCCTGTGCAACTAAAACATTGGGTCTGCCACTGTGGGCAGACCTTTTTCTGTGTGGCAGAAGACCTGACCTGTTTCGGAATTAACCTTTATAATAATATAAGCGTTCACATGGGTCTCACGCGTGAATAGTGTGTGGGGTCTGCCATTGTGGGCAGACCCCTTTTCCATAGCAACCCTAAAGATAAATCCATGCGGAAAAAAGAGAACTCGACCTGTTTAGGATTTAAGCTTTTCAACAACATAGGCATTCACATAGTCTTACATCATATGTATGTGCCTTACACGTGATACTTTTTCAAGTGTTGAGCGTTCCACGTGTTCGGCAAATTTTTCCCCGTCTTGAGTTCCTTCAGGACATACATACCATTGTCGAGCACTTTGATCACCTTATAGGGTCCGATCCAATTAGAGTCCAGTTTCGAGGAATTCCCTGTTCTAGCTTTTAGGACCCAATCCTCGACGTTAAATCGTCGGGCACTAACCTTTTTCGCGTAGTAAGACCTAGCCTGCTGCTGGTATGAAGCCAGGTAGACCACGGCCATATTTCTCGTTTCTTCCAGGAGGTCTGCGGCTTAACTAACGTTCGTTTAAGGGGGTATCTTTTACCACTTCGGAGCAGAGGGTCGGGAGGCCGACCTCGGTCGGGATCACAGCCTCTGATTTGTACACCATGGTGAATGGCGTTCTCCCAGTAGACCTCCGCTCTGTGGTTTGATGGGCCCACACAACAGCTGGCAGTTCTTCTAACCACTTGCCTTTAGCCTCCTGTAAGTTCTTTTTGATGTTGCTGAATATGGCTTTATTCCTTGCCTCTACCTGGCCATTCCCCTGAGGGTAGTTCACGGAAGAGAAACTGAGCCTTATATCATATAGCTCGCACAACTCCTTGAGCTTAGCATTTTGGAACTGCGTGCCATGATCGGCGTATATCTTCTTCGGGATCCCAAATCGACAGATTATATTCCTCCAGATAAAGTTAATCGTGTCTGCCTTATTAACGGTCGTGTAGGCTTCGGCCTCTACCTATTTGGTGAAGTAATCCGTGGCCAGCAGGATGTACCTCTTTCCTCCTGGACTTCTAGGGAGCTCTTCGACGATGTCCAGATCCTATTTGGCAAACGGCCAAGGGGTTATGTTCGAATAAAGCATCTCCGCGGGCTAACATTTCATTGGGGTGAACCTCTAGCATTTATCACATTTCCTAACGAATTGGGATGCCTCTGCCATCATGTATGGCCAAAAGTATCCGGCCGTTAGAGTCTTGTGGGCAAAGCTGCATCCGCCAGAGTGGTTGCCACATACTCCCTCGTGGATTTTCTCCATCAGTTTTTGTGCTTCGACGGGACCTATGCACCGTAGCATCGAACCCATGGTCGATCTCCTGTATAACTGTTCACCCACTATCGAGTACCTGGCAGCTTTCAATCTGACTGACCTTGCTTCCCGGGGGTCTGCGGGCAGGTTCCCCAACGTCAAATACTGTGTGATGGGTTTCATCCACCCTTCGTCAGCAACTCCGGTTGCGAACACATGGTGCGCAGGGGTCTGTGGGGGGTCCTCCATGCTCCCGCGTTCTAAGAGAACTTCTATGCTTCCAGCCGTACCCCCGATTGACGCACTCTTAGCTAGCTCGTCGGCCCTCTGGTTCATCTCCCTGGGGATCGGTTCGATCTTGAAATTGCCAAAGCGATCTTTTGTCCCCATTATCTTGGAGAAGTACCTATGCAACCTCGGTTCTTTTACTTCAAAGTATCCCCTGACCTGACCCGCGATCAACTGCGAGTCGGTCTTTACTGCGATGTCCTCCACTCCGAAGTGCAGTGCCAGCTCAAGGCCTTGCAGCAGTGCCTCGTACTCTGCCTCATTGTTAGTCACCTGGAAGCTGAGCCTCAATGCCTTCTCAACTTTGAGACCCGTTAGGGTCTGCAAGACTATCCCGATACCTGACCCTGAGGCATTTGTGGATCCGTCCGTGTAGAGCATCCAGGCTGAAGGGGGCGAAGTTGAGACATCTGACACGGGTTATACTGCTTACCGAAGGATTCAATTTCCACCAGAAAATCCGCCATGACCTGTCCTTTCTTCGCCGCTCGAGGCCAATACTCGATATTGTATACTCCCAGCTCGATGGCCCATTTGGTCAGTTGTCCTGACAGGTCTGGCTTGGCCAAAATTTGACGGATAGGGAAATCCGTATATACAGTGACTGAGTGTACCTCAAAGTACTGCCAGAGTTTCTTTTTAGCGTTGACCAGAGTGAGGACCAGCTTTTCTGCCACACTATATCGCATCTCGGCATACAGGAGCATGCGGCTTATATAAAACACCGGTTTCTGTTTGCCGTCTTCCTCGATGAACAGTACGGCGCTGATCGCTACTTCGGATACTGCTAAATAGGCGTACAGGTGCTCCCCCTCTGCTGGGGAAGCCAGGATAGGTGGGTGACTCAAATACAGCTTGAGATCTGTCTGTGCCCTATCCTGTTCCTCCCCCCAGACGACAGTAGAGCTTTTCTTCAAGCATTGGAAGAAAAGCTTGCACCAGTCGGACATCTTGGAGACGAATCGGCTGAGAGCGGCTATCTTCCCGGCCAGGCGCTGGACCTCCCGAATGGTCGAAGGACTCTGCACATTTGCGATCGAGGTCAGCTGGGTCGGGTTTGCCTCAATACCCCTCCTGCTCACGATATGCCCTAGGAATTGTCCAGAGGACACCCCAAACGCACATTTCTTGGGATTCAGATGCATCTGATGTTGCCTCAGATTCTGAAAACATTCATCTAGGTGCCTCAGATGGTTTGAATCTTCCCTGATCTTCACAACCATATCGTCGATGTAGACCTCCATAGTCTTCCCTAGTAGCCTGGCGAACATTTTATTCATGAACCTTTGGTAGGTTGCCCCCGCGTTCTTTAGGCCAAATGGCATACGCCTGTAGTAGTACAGACCACGCTTCGTGATAAAAGCCATATGGATCTGGTCTTCCGCGTACAGGAGGATTTGATTGTACCCAGAGTAGGCCTCCAAAAAGCTCATTTTGTTGAATCCCGCTATCGCATCTACCATTTGGTCAATTCTTGGCAGGGGGAAGCTATCCTTCGGGCAGGCCTTGTTCAGGTTGGTGAAGTCTATGCAAATACGGTCGTCACCGTTTTTCTTTTTCACCACTACCGGGTTGGAGACCCAACGCGGATATACGCATTCCCTGATCAGGCCGTTCTCTAGCAGCTTCTCTACTTCCTTGTTGATCGCTCTATTTTTCTCTGGTGCGAACCTTCGGGGTTTCTACCTGACTGAAGGGAAATTGGGATCTATGTTCAACCGGTGGCAGGAGTGTACGGGGTCTATCCCGGGCATGTCGTCGTGGGACCATGCGAAGACATCCTCGTTCTGCTTCAGGAATCCCAACATCTCGTTCTTTTGCTCCTCGGGTAGTAAGGCCCCGATTAGAATCACCTTCGCTAGTTCTGCCTCTTTCAAAGGGACCGCTACCAGCTCCTCGATCGTAGATTCCGGACCGTCAGACTCCTCTTCGATTCGCTTCATGTACGCTGGCAGGCGGTCCTTTGATTGCTATCCATCCCCAGTTGCGGCGCTTGCACTTACGTCGGCTCCCCTCAGGGCGGCTGAAAAGCATTTCTTTGCGGAGGCCTGGTCTCCCTTGATGTCTATCGTGTAGGTACCATCCTTTGATAGACATCTTAAGACCTGGTGGAGGGTGGAAGCGACCCCATGCATGGCGTGGATCCATCCCCTTCCCATGATGACGTTGAAGGAGGACTGGCAGTCAATGACGACAAAATCCATGTCCAAGCATCTCTCAGCAGCATAGATATTCAGGGTCACAATGCCCAAAGGGTAGACCTTCGTGCTGTCGAAAACGAATAGTGGCTGATAGGTCGGCCTGAGTGCACTTCGATCCAGACCCATATTCTCGAATGTGCTGAGGAATAGGATATCGACACTGCTTCCACTATCGACTAGGACCCTTCCGACCAATGCGGAGCCGATCTGCAATTTAATCACCAAGGGATCATCGTGAGGCTGGCGTACTGTAGTTAAATCTTGCTGGGTGAAAATGATGGGGGTGGCAGAGGTGCGACTTTCTCCCGACATCAAATGGTTGACGGAATGGCCCATCCCCCTCAGGCGCTTCAACCTACCTTCAGCTCTTTTGAGACATTTTTCCTTCTATTCTTGATCCTGGGTCGGCTCTGGCCTACCCACGATGGTCGGCACTATCCTCAGGGTCTACTCTCCTGACCCAGAGGCTTGGGTCTGCTTCCCTTTCTCAGGCCTGGTGGCGTCTTCCAGCGGTTGGGTTCTGCCAGTTTTCACGTACTATTTCAACCTGCCGGCGTGGATCGCTATCATGACCTATGCGTAGAGGTTGCGACAGTGGATAGTGTCATGCTCGAAGTCTTTGTGGAACTGGCAATACCTGTTCCTGTTCTTCATATGCTCAGGGACGCCAGATTTGGGTGGGTCTTTGAAAATACCCCTGTCCTTGTTTTGGAGGTAGATCACGTCGATCGGCATGTTGACCTCATACTTCAGCAGAGGGTCACGGGTCGTCTTCCTCCTCTTGCCACCTTCTTGACCGTCTCAGACGGGGGCTTCCTGCTTCGAAGCCGGCCCTTGGCTAGGTGGGGGCCTCTTCACACCTTGCGGGGCCGGGGTTTGTACCAGCGTCGTTGTTATCGCAGTGGAGGTCTTGGGTGCCTTCTGGTGGCTTTCCAGTACCCTGAATACCCTTTCTGACTTCGCCTGGACATCCGCCATATCGTACGGAAGATTCAAAAGGAGGTGGTCCGATAACATTGATCCTGGTTGCAGGCTCCTGACGAATGAGCCTGCAGCTTGGACCGAGTCAACGCTATGGACCAGGGACATTACCTCGAGGAAACGCGAGAGGTATTCTCGCAGGGACTCATCTACGGCCTGCTCTAACTAGTCTAGGTCTCGCATGATTTTTTGCTATCTCTGTACACCCAGTACTGTTTTAGGAAAAGTTTGCAGAAATCTTCAAACCCGTTTATGGATTTTTCCGGGAGCTGCCTGAACCATAGCAGGGCTAGTTCTGCCAGGGTCGTAGAGAAGACTTTACAGGTCACGGCCTCGTCCCTGGTTTCCAATGCCATCTGCTGAAAGTGGAATATGTGGTCGAGGGGATCAGTTTTTCCCTCGAACGGCCTGAAGGTCGAGGTCGTGAAGTCCCTCGGCCTGGGTTCCATCTGGATCCAGTCGGCGAAGGCCGTCCGGTTGATCCCTCGCACAGTTTGTTTTGCCAGATCATCGGGGGTCAGGCTGTGATGGACCCCGAGTCTCTTACCCAACTCTGCCATCATCTCTTGCTTCCAGTCGGGAGGCGTACCTCCTGGGCTTCTATGGCATCTTCCGCCCATTGCCCCCCTGGTTTGGAGGGATCTCGACTGGCTTTGCTATGCCCCCTGCATCCGTGATCCGGATGGGGTGGGAGCTTCTCTTCACGGTTGACTTCCGAATTCTTGTTGGACCTTTTCGTCAAAATCTTCCCTCCGCTGGGTCCTATCTTCACTTGCCAGCAACCCTTTGAGGCGTGCGTTATCTCTGCGTACCTCTGCGACCTCGTTCCTTAAACCCAGGATGGCCTCGTGGGCCATCTCTGCCTTCCGGTTTGCTTCCGCCAGGACGGCAAGCATCTGATCCAGCTTCTACTCCAGATCTGGTCGTGCTTCTCGGAAGCTCCCTTCGGCATCAGGACGTGTGCTCCTAGTTGTCATCCTTGAGGGTGCCATCAGACATTGTATGACTTTTCGTTCGGGGAGAGCGCGATCGTGATTCTCCTACTCTTTTTTTTTCCAATGCTCAACCTCTTCCCATAGATGGCGCCAAACTGTTGGAGCAGTTTCTCACCAGCCGTCCACGTGTCTCTGAACCGTTGATGATGTATTCTCCAACTGTCCACGTGTCCTCGCTATCCCAAAGTACTCTAAACTCCAGGCAGGGTCGGAGAGGTAGGGGTGACTACCTGCAAAGACTCTCGGATGCTTAAGTCAGTAGTCTATCTTTGATTTTGGGTGGCAAGAAATTAGTTCTGTATGAGTATATATTTGTTTCTTGCTCGTAAGCTTTTTTATATACTTCTTTCTATAAGCATACATGCCCCTCTCGGAAACGCATGGCTCATATATATATAGTCTGAGATTGTGAACCATGCGGGTCTCAATCTCAGGATTGGGTACCTTTCTCCTCAAAGTTTTTCCCAGAGGTCACGGGCTGAGATTACCGTGATCTCCTCTGTATCGCCGTAGCCTGATTTCCGCCGCCTCCTACGGCTTGAGTCTGTCAGGGGTGAGATTTGGACAAATCACCATTCTGTCAGGACGGTTTGCCCCTTGCGCACGCCTACCCACGGTCACATTAAATGCTCTGTCTGAGTCTGGAGTTGTGAGTTGCTTTCCATTGTATTCTGGCGGAAGACCCTTGGGGCTTCCGACCCCCCTAGCTGTCGAGGTAAGGGTCGAACTGGGCCGAGTCTGTCCAAGGTCTGTAATGGGCTCGGCCTTAACTTCGAACGGCCCAACGGCCGATTGTGATATCACATGTGACCCACGTGGCCTTCATCTAATCACTCTCGACACCTGTCGGACAGTGGGCCCCGTTTGTGACCTGTTCTGCCGCTTAATCGTCCACGTGGTGTATGATTTGGGAACGGGTCCCACAGACATGCATGATTATCCTAAGCAAATTGACATGATTTCATGATCCTGATACCACTTGTTAGATATACATAATAGATTTTTAAACTAAATATAATCATAGAATCTATTATGCTAAATTGTCAGGAAAAGATTTGTTGTGAGAAAACCCGTAACTAACTTGAATCTATTTTATTCCACAATAAAAGATATAATCATATAAGTAAACAATATATTAATTAGAGCATGAGTATAGACGAGACAACTAACTAATCGTCGATATATTGCCTCATCTTCTAAGTTCTTTCCTTCACGAGCACGTAACTTCGCATCAACTTAAATAAGTTGAAATGGGCTTGTATTCAAGTATCCCAAATTTTTGTAGCAGGTTTTTTTGTATACTTCTACTAACAAAAGGAAAAAAAAAAAAATCCTTCTTTTGAACAATCAACCTCTAACTCAAGAAATTGCTTGAGCTCTGCAAGTTTATTTGTCCGAGAGTAGATCGAGAAATTCTCGTTTCTCTAGCAAATTTCTTTTTCAGAATCTTGTGTCTTGATTAAATCACCAACGTACACCGGCATTGGTGCGAATGTAGGAAAACAACATTGAACAAAAAACATTAATGTCTAAAATTAAGAAAAATTAAAGATTTAATTTATCTCTAATAGAATGACTAATGTACTCTTGGTCTTCTCTCGCTCGGAGTTTCCTGGTGTTGCTCCGTATTTTGTTGCTCATATCTGGTTTTTTCAAGCACAATCAAGTTTGTTTTCAATCAATAAACATAGTCGAATGCTTAAGGAAGCTTTTTTTTTTTTTTTCTTTTAATTATTTGACCCAGTCAAAATTGTTTAACTGAGGTTGAATTCTAATTGGGTGGTAAAGATGGGGAAACAATTTTGGGCTTTCTACTTTTCATTAAAAGAAATTGGTATTCGTCATGTCTTGTAATTTGTCCAATTTTGCCCTATTAGCTCTAAAATGATGTCCCCAAAAAAAAGGAAGAAGAAGACGGTTGGAAGCGACAAAATAATTCTTTAAAATAAAGACAAGAACCAAACAGAAAAAATATATAACTAAAGTATGAAATT
Source organism: Parasponia andersonii (assembly GCA_002914805.1). Taxonomy (NCBI): domain Eukaryota; kingdom Viridiplantae; phylum Streptophyta; class Magnoliopsida; order Rosales; family Cannabaceae; genus Trema; species Trema andersonii. The sequence continues at coordinate 108,214 of JXTB01000297.1, forward strand.
AAAAAGAAACGACATTAACTTTAAACAAATGACTTAAATTGAGAACGATGATTAGACATTGACAACAAATTTAAGGAAACGACAAATTAAAACATGAACTTGAGAAAAAGAATTAGGGCATAGCAGAGAACTATTAGGGAGAAATTAGGTAAAACATACACAAAAATATGTATAATTTAGGATATATACTCTCCTCAATTAAATTTAGTAAAATATGGATATCCTTATCTAAAAAGTCTAAACTATCCCTAATAATTGGTTCTCATCCTTATGCCTTTTAACCTATCTTATCTTCTCCATATTTTGTTTCTTAAACATAATTAATTATTAAAATTTCTATGTTTAAATGTAATAGGTATAACTTAAAAAGGTTTATTATCAAACTTCAAGATAGTATGAGATTGAATAAAAAAATTAAGCCTAGGTTAATATTTGCTAATTTTTATCATAATTTATGAAACTATTAAAAATTATCGAAAATATTGAAATTGCGTCAAAAAATATTGAAAATACTATTTTCATCAAAATATCATCTAACATACTATTTATTAAAATAGCATAAAAAATTATCAAAAATACACAAAATATCTTCGAAATACCACTTTCATTAAAATATTAGCAAAAATATTAATTATTGAAATAGCATCAAAAAGTATCAAAAATGCTACTTTCATCAAACTTTTGTCAAAACAACCACTTTTATCGAAATATTGTAGAAAATATACCATTAACATCTCATCGAAAATTATCATTTTCATCAAAATTTTATCAAGATACCATTTTCATAGAAAAACATTGAAATTTTTGACAATTATCGTGATTTTTTGTTAGAACTCACAAAAATTAATTTTAAAATGACTTTTCAACACATAAATTATCTCATAATATCTTGAAATTTGGTAATAAACTATTTTTAACTATACTCATTAACTTTAAACTTGATTTTCAAAAAGTTACCGAAGATTTGAACAAATTTATTTTACATGCATATTTAACGAAGTTCTAGTTTTTTAAGAGTATTTTCATCAATATGCATATTTTTCAAATGCTTTTTCTTTAAGAGTGTATGCCTCAAATTTCTTATATTAAGATGCATATTTCTCCTAATTTCTCCTATTAGAAGACAAAAAGAAAGTGACACACCAATAGGAAAAAAGACAATAACATGGAAACGATCTCGAAAGATCGACAACAAACTACAATTAAGGTAAAACTAAGAAAAGTACAAGACATAGATATTCAATGAGAACGTAAAAGATACCTAAATTCAAAAAAAAAAACATAAATAAAAGGGTTAAAATATAGTAATGGTCCCTCAATTATATTTATTGTATCATTTTGCCCCTATAATTTTCAACTTATATACTAGTGGTCTCTGAATTATGTAATTATTACAACAATTACCTATTTGTCACAATTTGTTAGTTTTTTAATAGAAAATAATTATGAACAAAGCATATAATTTAGATATTATTTACTTCTATGAGTCAAAATCTTATTTTTAGTCATAATTACTAAACGGTACGCTTTATACAAGACTCATTTCTATTAAAAATTTAACAGTATGTGAAAAAAAAAATGGTCCTTATTGCAATGATTGCACAAGTCTTAGTATTCTACTGTATAAGTCAAAAATTTATGTTCTATTTTTTTTTTGCATTATTACCAAACTATGTACTCTATAATAATTTATTTATGTTAAATATTTAACAGTTTGTGACAAAAAGATGATTGTTATAATAATTACATAATTCATAGATTATTATTATATAAATTGAAAATTAAGGGAACAAAATAATATTGCAGGTATAATTCGGAGACTATTAATATCATTAATCCTAAATAAAACAAAATAAAATTAAAAAAAAAAAAAGACTTCAAGCAAAAATAATATAAATACAAAAAAAAAGAAAAAAAAGTAAAAAACAACAGAAAAGCAATGATAACTATAAACAACAACAAACACAATAATAACAAGTTCAAAAGAAGTAATTATTTACCGAGACCAAGACACATCAATGTCGAAATTAATTGTAGATAACCTAAAGAGTACATCTATATTATAACGACATCATAGGATTCAAGAAAAGGTGTGAAGTCATAAACATGACACGTAGTGTGTGAAAAACTGATATAAAGTGTTATTTCCCAATTACAACATATCTGTAGTTTCTCAATATTTAGTTTTTACTTTAGGTTCAAACATTCTAAAAGCTATCCTAAATTATAATATTATCAAATTATTATACAATCTTTTGATAAATACTTTATGGCTGGTTTAGAATCACTTTCGTTTCCTAATACCTTTATTTTTTTAAACAAATTTCAAAAATAAAGGAATATATAAATATTTGTATATAAGTATATATACACATATATGCATATAAATATACAAATATAAGTCTATGGAATTTTCTTACTCATTATTTGTACTTTTTTATTTTTAAAAATAAGTAATGAAATAAAGTTTGTGTGACACCTCGTACGTTAAAAAAAGGGATTTATTTGTATTAAGTAAATAATATAAAGATCAAAAAGACAAAAGAGCTATTGATTAATAGATATTATTTGGGGACACATTGGTAATTTTATTAGAGACCTTTTAAGAAATCCTAAGACTAATAATTTGCTCAGTTTATACTTACACTCTGTAGAGTGAAGAGAGAGAGAGAGAGAGAGAGAGAGAGAGAAGACTATGGACATTTAAGATGAAGAAGAAGATGAAGATACTATTGTCATGAATTATTGAGACTCAATCCTAAGGCAATAAACTCTTAACTGATTAAGTTTTATGTTTTAATTTGGTTTTGAGATTAAGATTGAATATTTAGAGTTAGAGTTTTGAATTGCTCATAAATTATTTATAAACTATAGAGATAAATCTGATAGAGGATGAAGTTTATTGATATTAGGATTCAAATAAGATAAATTTTAAGTGATTTGGTTAGGTAAATAGAAAGTTGTAAATTTTTGAGTTTTTGACTAAGATGTAAAAACGTAGCAGAGAATCCGACTAGCTTTTTAGAGAATTTTACTAGTCTAATTGGATTATATTTAGTGTCGTTAGAAAGTTTATCAAATTAGCTTTCCAACAATATATAATTTGTTAAAGATGGATTTATAACCAGAAAGTTATAGGCAATTGAAATAAGTACTATAAATATAGAAAAATCTGAAATTTTGGGTACTTTTAGCAAAATGTGGTCGTGGCTTGTCCAATTATGTGGGCCTTACTGATAGACATTATAGCTACATTCTTGGTACTTTTAGGACCCATGACTTGTAGAACATATTCTTTAAGTTTGGTGATTTTAAAAAAGATGTTAAAATTGTTATGAATTGTAAGAAATTGACATTATTAGGAATAACTATGGAGTTGATCATAGAAGATGCATAGGCCGTAAGTAGTTAATACTTTTAGTATAATTAGAGTATCATTTTATTATTGTGATACTTATATATGATTTATATGATAGTAGGTGTTTGAGAGGTTATGTTGATTATTTTAGTTAAATAGGCAAAGCGAATGAGGTAAGTAACATTTAATCTTTTCTAGTAGCTTTCCTCATCCAAAAGCTAAATATTTTATTGTTTTATTTTCTAATAGAATTATGTTTATAAGTATTTTCTTTAAAATATGATTTCAAGTAAAAATATATTTTGATAATATGACTATTTTGAGAAAAAAATCTATTTTATTAAAATAACGCAATTTTTGTGAAAATAGTATGATTTTATATTTTATGCTAAATCATGGATCAAGTATATGAATTACTATTGAACATGATTACAAGAAAATTATTTTAGAATGAGTAAAATATTATAATGAGATGAAAGTGAAATGATCTATAATTTGTTATTGTAAATAAGTGTTTTGAAACTCTATTCAATGGTTATGCACGTGGACTCAATCCATAGAGGTTATATGTGGACAGTACTGACCTAGCTATAGGATTAAATGTAGTAGATTTGTGATTCTTTCTCGACTATAAGAGTTATCTATAGTAGATTCAGACTTGGCTACAAGGGTTATTTGTGACAGATTTAGACCCTGGCTATAAGAATTATTTGTCGCAAATTCGGACCTAGTCACAGGGGTTAAGTGTGGCCATAGTCACCAAAAATTAGGGAGAAATATCATTGAAATTATTATTGACTAAAATAGGATTCGAAAAGACAAATATGGAAACTTATTACTTCTTTTTGTCAAATTGTTTACTAAATGACTTAATTTGAGAATTTTCAAAGTATTGATTTCTGAAAACAAATTCATTCTGAAAAATATTTGTTAATAATTTTGATTTACATATGCTTGATCTAACTATATAAGACTACGAGTTACTTACTGAACTTTTAGCTCATCCTTTTATTTTTCCCTCCCAAGTTTTAAAGATCATTAATTTAGAAGCATAACAAAGGAAGAACTTATTTAGTAATAATTGAGGAGCATGGTTCAAATAGAGGAATTTCTTCATTTTGATTGAGAAAATGTAAAGATTCAAAAAGTTGATCATCTTGATTTTATTGGATTATAGTTTCTACTGTATAGTATTTATTTTAAATATTTTGGAGATTTTATAATAATTATTAGATTTTATATTATACATTGGTATTTATTGGAGACTAAATATTCTTAATTATATTGGTTTATAGAAAAATGCCTTACATGCTTATGGGGTTTTGCCGTATGAGTGTGCGGTGCACTCCTCGGGTGTAGGGTTTGATAGTTTGCCAAGTATGTTTTTTGGTTTTCAAAATTGAAAACCAAAATAAAATTTTTGCCTCTATTTTTAATTTATTTAAACAAAAAAACTAAAAGTGAATCAAAACAAACCCTCAGTAATCCTTTAACTTTACTCTTTCTTTAATTTTAGTCCTTAAACTTTAATTTGTATAGTTCATGGTCCCTGAACTCTTCATTTGTATTATCAAAGATGTATCCAAAACTTGACTTCCATTAAATTGCCAATCGTTGAAAAGCATCACGTGCCCTGCATGTGATAAGTAAAAGTGGAAAATCACTTGCATTCCTTTACTGTGTTTTCTAACTTGGTTTAATTTTCTGTTTGGATTGTTCCACGTCAAGTTTTTGTTGTTTTATGTTCGGTTGATGCCTCCATGCGTTTCTTTTAATAAGTTCTTCGTTAAACGCCACCCCCCCAAAAAAAAAACCGAAGCTGCTCAAATGCAAATCAATAATTAATTTGAAATAAAATATAGTGATAATTATAATGATACCCCTGTTTTATACGACAGTGACATCTCATTATAAAAAAGATTTTTTTTGAAAACATTAAAAAAAATGTTTGAGAAATCAAATGCTATTCTTTTAATTTTAATAACTAATTGTTGTCTCAATAAAAATAGTTCAAATTGAATCAAAACTTGATGGCCAAAGGTAAAATTTTAATCTAATTTAACTAAAAGATAGGGTGTCTATGTAATTCTTTTGAATTTTAGGGGTGTTAGTATAAGTAGGCGTTATTCAGGGATATCACTATGATTTTGACATAAATTAGGGGTGTTAGTATAATTTTTCCTAAAATATATACTATCTAGGAGGAAGTAACAAAAAACCAAGGAGAAGTGTCAGTTTGAAAAAAATAAAATAAAACAAAACAAAAAAGAATTATGAATTGTGTTGTTCATTTATTTTTTTTGTGTTTAGCTGGCTATATGTGGCATCTTTTTTCTTTTTTTTTTTGAAGGAATATGTGGCATCTTTTACAGAAGGTATTTTAGATGAACGTTTTGAAACTGGTTTATGAAGGCTTATGTTTTTTCTTTTTTTTGGACCGCTTGTCTAGCTCAATTTAATGTTTTGGTATTGGTTTTTATATGTTGGAGCTTATTTTCGAAGTGGTTTTAATATTTGGGTACTATTAATTTCAACATGTATATATGGGTGGTTATACCTCAACTGCATCAAGATTTGTGATTACTGTTTAGATATATAAATTAAAATAATTATGGATATTCCTACAAAAGTATAAATTTTTATTTGTTTAAAAATCAATATTTTTAGCAGCTTCGAATTTTCTTTTTTCCTTTTAACAATGATGAACCCTATCAACCCAACACAAAAGAATACATATTTATCCTCGAAAAATTTTCTGTTCATAGAAAAATAAATCAAGTGAAAATTTTTTGAAAGAATTTATGTGGATTTCCACTTTCACCCATCATGCCGTTTTCCTATTAACAATTTAATAGAAGTCAAGTTTTGAATGTGTAATAACACAAGCAAAGAGTTTAGAGGCAAATGATACAAATTATAATTTAGGACTAAAATTGGTGAGAAAATAAATTCAGGCCCAAAAATCATTAATATTAGATCGAGTACTAGCGTTCAAACATTCCATTTTGAAATCACGAATCAAATATAAACTAAAATCCAAAAGCGAAAATTTGAAGTGTTTGTAAAGCAAATTACCAACCTTCTTTTTATTTATTTTTTATTATTTTGTAAATTAAATTATTTCCCCAGGTGTATATTAATTGTCTTCCTTTATCCTATGTAATACGAATAATTCAAAAAACACCCCAACATTATTTAAGTTTTAGAATGGGTCATAAATATACGTGTAAACATTTGAGCCCACTTGACTTTCGTGTTTTTTTTTTTAACAAGAATTTTTACCCTTCATAAAGGTAAAAATTCAGAAGTACCTATTTTTAAAACTATATTTATAAATGTCCATTTTTAATTTTATTATTTTTTTAAAAATATAAACCATTATTATTTTACATAAGAAATATATACTACAGTATACATTTTATTACATTAAATATATACCGTGATATATATTTCATGAATAAAAATTATACTAAAAATTACCATACATTTCAAAATGTAAACATATATATTTCATGAATAAAAATTATACTAAAAATTATCATACATTTCAAAATATTTACATTGTAAATATATACTATTCATATTTTGCACATGAAATATATACTATAAAACTGATAATTTTGAAAAAAAATTAAAAATAGGTATTTATAAAAATAAAGTATAAAATGGGTACTGGGTATAAATTTATCTTAGAAAGTTTAGAAATGTTGTGGAGAAAAGAATATAGATAGGACTAATTTGGGCCAAAATAATTTTTTTTTTATACTTTTTTTAAAATGATATTTTTAAAAATGTCAAAAACTTTTTGACCTATAATCAAGAGTTTCTTAACTATGAAAAATTCCTAAATAATGATTTTTTTTCATAATCAAGAAGCTCTTGATTTACTATCTAGATTTTCTAGACTTTTATAATATTCTTAAAAATATTATTTTTAAAAAATATAAAAAAAAAATTTATTTCGGCCGAATTAATCCTATCTATGTCATTTTCTCCTTTTCTCTTGTTATGTTAACATATGGTGAGCTCAAGTCAATAACGGGCTTTGCCCAAGTTTTATTAGTTTGAAAAAAAAAAAAAAAATTAGTGAGGACTTGCCTCCCGTGCAGCTCATTAACAAGGGAAATTAAATGAAACCAGTTTTCTGCGTTAATTAATTAAATCTAAAAACTCTTCTATTTTCTACCACTTTTTCAAAAGCAAGTGATCTTTTTATCTACCTCCTAAAACTAGTTCTCCTTTCTAATTATTCAAGTTCCCAACAACATTGTTCTCCCATAAACAAGCTCATCCGCTACAATATTTGCCTTATCACTACCCAAATCCAACAGTCCAAAAAAGTCCAATGAGAGCTCGGTAACGCTTACGACGATTAGCTTTTGTTACAGCGGTGGTCTTGTTAGAAGTTACAGTGAATGCCAAAGGAGAAGCTTCAAGGCAAAGCTCGGGTCTTTGTAATTAATAGTAACTTAAGCTTTGAGCATTTGTTCATGGTGGTCGACGAGGGTAAAGGCGGGTAGGTGGTGGTTGCATGGTGAGGGGTGACGGCTGATAATGGTGAAAGTTAATTGAGGGTACAATTGTCTTTCTACCTCTTAAAAGTGGTATGATTTTAATAATGATGTTATGTTTAATCAATCACTTAAAAAAAAAAAATTATAATAGCCTACTTAATCTCTTTAACAACTCTTTAAAAAAGTGGCAAAAGTGGAGAGGTAGCAGCTAAGAAGAGAGAGAGAGAGAGAGCTAGAGAGAGAAAGTGAGGGTTTGAAGCTATTGCTTGATTATCAAATGGCGATCTTTCGTTCGATTTCGCTCAAATTTAGTATGGTGAATCCTTGTGATGAGCTCTACAAATCCAACGGTTTAGTTTTTCTGGTTAGCTTCTCTGAGGTAGTCTCTTGACCAACCGACTCTATGAGACTTATTTTCTCTTCGATGTAATCCATCAAGTTTTGACGATGAATGTAGTGTTAGTGATTCAAGAGTATTTGTTATTGATGTTATTACGACTTATTGGGAGCCTCTAGTTATTCTAGAGAGAAATATTGTGAACCCATTATCATTATTGTTGATAGTGGAAGATTTAAGTGGACTAGTGTAAAATTTTGTTTTTATTAAGGGCAAAAGGGTTGTTTTTGACCAAAAATTAAAAAAAAATATATATTGTTTTCTTTTCTCTCTTTTTTTTTTTGTCCGATCTCTGCATCTCTCTCGCTCACCCTCACTGTCTCTCTCCTGTTCTCTCTCCCTCCATCGTCTCTCTTTCTTTCTTCTGCCGTTCTCTCTCTTCAGAGTGCCCGCCGCCGCACGAGACGAGCGCGCCGCTCAGCCGAAGCTCCGAGGCACCGGATTGCTGTGTTGCCGAGCGGGGGGACGTGAAGCTCTATCGCTGCCGTCACTCGCCGGCGCGAATTCTGGCGACGAAAAGCTGCTAAACTGGCGGCGGCGATCGAATCCTTTCGTGGGCTTTCTTCAGGTAAATATATCAATATCCCATTTTGCCCGGATTAAAAGTTGCCATTTTTACGTAATTTTGAGTTCGGGTTCGACTTTTGATCCGACCGTTAGATTTCGTTTTTGTTGTCATTTTTGGAATGTACTTGGAAAATGGTGAAGATTGATATATATTGATTATATTTGGTGATCGGCACGAAAAACCATATCTAATTGCTTAAATTTTATCTCGTTTTGCGTGACACCAGTTCAGTGTCGGTCTGGACCGGAACTGGTCGAATCATATGTCAAATCTAGCTATTTTTGGTGCTAGGAGTTTGGTAAAGAGGTTTGTTTGTCGATTTGAAACTACGTTGAGGAGTAGATTTTTCACAAGTGAGCGATCGAAGGCCTAAGATTGGTTCCCGACCCTCTGAGCGATCGTTCAACGACACTATGAGGACCCATTGGCATGATATCATTATTCTGGTGAGGTACGGATTCGATTACTTGATTCTAAAATTAATTCAATTTATGAATTTAACATATTTTTAATAAAAATAAAATTTCGTGAAATAATTTATAAAAATTGTATTTATGTCTATTTTTGACTTGAATTGAGATATAAACTGCTTAGGAGATACGTCACACTGATTTGATTGGCGTGTCATATATACTGTTTTAGATTGATTTCTGCAGGAAATTGGATTTTGGGGTTTTGATAGAAAGTAGTGGTTGTAATGCCGAAATTTTTATAAAATCCAAAATAGTTTGAGAACTCATTTTTGAGGACTGGAAGTGATTTAATTTAAGAATACTGCATGGTTATTTTGAGATTTTGTGGAAATGATACATATCCTTATTCCATTATTTATAAAATATTTGCATATATTCACACATTTACGATACCCTATATTGGGTGATCGGATTTACGATGCTCTAAATCGGGTGATCGGACTTACGATGCCCTATATTAGGTGATCAGACATACGATACCCTGCATTGGGTGATCAGACATACGATGCCCCACATCGGGTGATTGGACTTACGGCGCCTCTTTAGGTGGCTCAGACTTATGAGTGATCCATTAGGACACTTCGGATATCACGATTGTATACATGGATATATGTTGGCTTGAATGGATATGTACTGGTTTTAATGGATGTTACAATAGTTTGAAATATTTGACCATTGGACTATGATTTCTACTTGAGTTCTGTGAACTGTTTTGAATGGAATACTAACCATGCAAGACCTTCAACATGAGTATATTTTATATATATGTAGGAATTTGTAATTGATTCTCTACTAGGTATTAGCTCACCCCTTTCTTCTTTTCAGGTGGCACTCAGTATAATTTGGATCAGAAGAGATAAATCGAGGCATTTACAGAACAACTAGTTTATTTAAATTTTAGTAATTTCCTATGAGACTTGTGAAATATTTAAATTTGAGTAGGAATTTAGATTTCATGAAACTTTATAAATTAGAATATGAAATCTGGACATGGTTTATATTACTTATGTCCGAGTTTGAGTGTGAGATGATTTGTGATGTACGACTATTAAAACAATTGTTTTATTTACAGTCTATGTTCAATGAGTGATGCATAATTGTAAGATTTTATTTTCATTAAAATATTTTGTTGAGGCCAGTTTTGAAAAGTTAGAATTCTCGGACAAAATTTTGAATGAATTGATTCTTTTTATTTAGTTCTTTTTTTTGATATTTCTAATTTATGAAATACCCATTCTGCCATTGACCCCGACCTCGGGTCGTGACAACTAGGGTCCTTATGGTTTCCCAGATTGGGTTTTTCACTTTAAAAATTAGTGCCTCATTTATGGTTTAATTATTACTCTGTTGCTTATGGTGCTTTGGTTTATATTATAATTATTGGCTTTGTGGTATTTGATAAGAACCCTATTTTAGCCGTACAAAAAAGGAAAAATATTTATTTTGCTATCTATTGTGGTAGTGGTGTGTTTTTCCCAACAAAGTGGCGTCAAAACTTTAGGTTGTTTAGGGTTAATTTTCTTGTATATTAAAATGGATGAATCGGTTGGTGTGATAAAATTGAACTCATTATATTATTCTACTTGGAAATGGATGATGGAATATTAGAATTGTAAGGATTTGTAAAAGCTTATCAGAGTTACGACAAAACCATCTAATTTGGCTGATGAGGCATGGGATGTCCAGCATAGAAACGCCATTGCCTATATTAAAAGATAAATGGATACAAATCTACGTGAGTATATTTCCAATGAAATCAAAACAGATGTCATTTGGAAAAAGTTAGAAAATGATTTTGCCAAAAGGACAGTAGGTAACAAAGTTTCATTGATTAAAAGACTTGTCAACTTGAAGTATAAAAATGGTAATAGTATTGTTGACTATACAAGTTAGTTAGGGCCTTACAAACAAATTAATATCTATGAAGATGAACATAGATGATGAGGTACAAGCATCATTACTTCTCAGCTCTTTGCCTGACAGTTGGAAAATATCAGTGGTAATATTTACGAATTTCGTGCCAAGTGGTATTCTAATTATGGATATAGAAAAAGATAGCTTGCTGAAAGAAAATGCCCGAACAAATGAACACGGTGAATCTTCATCTGGTACTTGTTACGGGAACAGAAGGAAGACGTGGAATAAGTCACAATGGAAATTGTCATGGTTCTAGAAGAAGATCCAAGTCTAGCAAAGGTATTAAGTGTAATAAGCCTGGCTACATAAAGAGAGAGTGTAGGATTTGGAAAAAAGAATAAAATGATGGAAAGAAGAATGAGAAAGAGTTTTGATTGTAATGTTGTCGTTGTTTATGATGATCGATGTGTTAGCCTTATAGCCTAAGATAACAATTGGGTGGTTGACTTTGGTACTTTATTTCATGTTAACTCTCACGCTGATTTCTTTATATCTTATACTGCTAGTGATTTGCTAATGTTAGAATTGGAAATAGTGGTGCATCCAAGATTGTGGGTATTAGCGAGATTTGCTTGGAAACCAGTATTAGGAGAAAATTGATACTCAAAGATGTTAAGCATGTTTCAGACATTCTTCTTAACATGATATCTACATGCAGACTTGATGATGAGGGCTTTATGAATTGTTTTGGTGAAAGTAAATGGAAGCTTACCAAAGGATCTCTAGTAGTGACGAGGGGAACGAAATTGAACACTCTCTCTCTATGTCATCAAAGCTAAGCTATACAAAGGAGAGATTAATGCGGTTCAGAAAGATGCAAACATTGATATTTGGCATAAGAGGCTTGGTCACGTCAGCAAAAAGGGACTTTGAACTCTTTCTAGAAAGAAATTCTTACCGAATTGTTAAGGTACGCCTCTTAAATCTTGTGATCATTATATAGCTGGAAAAATACGTAGAGTTGCCTATATATATATATATATATCCGACCTCTAAAATATCAAATATTATTGGCTTAATTCACACTGATGTCTGTAATATACAAGATAGAACTCTTAATAGTGCACTTTATTCTATCACTTTTATTGATGACCATTTTAGAAACGTTTGCATTTTTTTTTTTAAAACTAAAGTTCAGGTGTTAGATGTTTTCAAAAAGTTTTATGCCAGAACTAAAAGAGAAATAGGAAGAAAGCTGAAATCTGTTAAAGCAGATAATGGTGGTGAGTACAGGGGCCTGTTTGAGAATTGTTGCAAACTTTATATTATTTGGCTTGAGAAAACTGTCATCAAAACTTCTCAACATAATGGTGTGGCAGAAAAAATGAATAGAACCATTGAAAAAAGGATTAGGTGTATATTTTCTCATACTAAGCTACCTAAGTCCTTTTGGGGGAGGCTATGAGAACTATATTTGACTTGATAAACCTTTTTCCTTCAGTTCCTTTGCAAGGTGATGGGCCTGAGAGAGTATAGAGAGAGAGAGATATTTCTTATGATCACTTGAGAGTTTTTAGGTGTAGAGCATTTGTTCATATCTAAAGATGAGAGATCCAAATTTGATGACAAGGTAAAACCATGTATTTTATTGAGGTATGGCCATAAAGAGTTTGGGTACAAATTATCGGATCCAGTGAACAAGAAGATTATCAGAAGCATAGATGTGGTGTTTCTTAAAGATCAACTTTTTTATGATGGTGACAAAGTTGAGAAGCATAAATCCTCTGTCGATATTCCTGTCAGTTCGCGTTCAGTTCTTCATTGTAGTATATGATGATCACATGAGATATACAAGAAGATCATGGTGAAAATGTTAATGAAGATTATCCTACAGTTAAAGATGTTGAACCACCTGAACAAGTTGAGCAAGTACCTCTACCACCATCAATGGAGACTCATTGGAGAAAATTCACTAGGGAGTATCGACCATCTACAAGATATCCTCCTTATGAGTATGTGTTGCTTACTGATGGGAGAGAGGCAGAAACTTACCTAGAAGCTATTTTACATGACCAAAAGCATGAGTGCGTTAAAGCCATGTAAGAAGAGATTAGATTCTGGTAAGAATAATAATGATGATGTTCCTACAGTTGAAGATGTTGAACCAACTGAACAAGTTGAGCAAGTACCTCCACCACTATCAGTTGAGACTCATTTGAGAAGATCTACTAGAGAGTATCGACCATCTACAAGATATCCTCCTCATGTGTATGTATTGCTTACTAATGGAGGAGAGCCAGAAACTTTACCAAGAAATTGTTTTTCATGAGCAGAAGTATGAGTAGGTTAAAGCCATGCAAGAAGATATGAGGTTCTTGCTTGAAAACTACACGTATGACTTGGTGAAGTTGCCTAAAAAGAAAAACAAGCTCTGAAAAACAAATGGGTTTACAGATTGAAAGCTGAAAATAATAGCTCACAACAAAGATAAAAGGCAAGATTGGTTGTAAAAGCATTTAGTCAGAAGAAAGGTGTTAACTTTGAAGAAATATTTTCTCCTAAAGTGCAAAAGTCCTCTATTAGAGTTGTTCTTGGTTTAGCGGCCCGTTTGAACTTAGAAATACAACAAGTTGATGTGAAAATTGTTTTTCTGCATAGTGAATTAGAAGAAGAAATTTACATGAAGCAACTAGAGGGATTCAAAGTTAAGGGAAAAGAGAATCTTGTGCGTAAGTTTAAAAAAAACTTATATGAACTCAAACAAGCACCTAGACAGTGGTACAAGAAGTTTAACTCCTTCGTGATTAGTCATGGGTACAGTAGAACGACATATGATTATTGTGTGTTTACCCAAAAATTTTCAGATGATGATTTATTATTCTCCTGCTGTACGTTGATGATTTGTTGATCATTGGCCATTATGTAAATAAAATTGAGAAGCTGAAAAGAAAGTTAAATAAGTTTTTTGCTATGAAAGTCTTGGGATCAGTGAAACAAATACTTGGCATGAAGATTTCTCGTAGCAGAAAGAATGGGAAACTTTGGTTATCTTAAGAAGCGTACATTGAAAAGTTTTTGAAAGATTCAATATGAGCAAAGCCAAAACAATTTATTCTCTACTTGCAAGGCATTTCAAGCTTAGTGCCCAGCAACGTTCTACAGGTGAGAAGGAAAAAGAAGCAATGATCAAAGTGTCTTATTCGTCTGTTGTTAGCCGTTTAATGTATGCTATGGTATGTAGAAGGCCAGATATTGCTCATGTTGTTGGGGTTTTTAGCCAATTTTTCTCTAATTCTAGAAAAGAATACTGGTTAGCAATAAAATGGATATTGAGATATCTAGGAGGTACTTCCAAGTTGTGCTTATGCTATATTGAACCTACGCTAGATGGGTACACAGATGCAAATATGACAGGTGATACTGACTCTAGGAAATCCACTTTACGGTTCTTGATGATAATTGTAAGAGGAACAGTTTTATGGCAGTCCAAGTTACAGAAATGCGTTGTTTTGTCAGTAACAGAAGCAGAATACATTGCGGTGATTGAAGCTTATATGGAAGCTTTGTGGATAAAAAAGTTCCTACAAGAGTTAGGTTTGCAACAAGAGGGATACACTACCTATTATGAGAGTTAGAGTGCCATTCACCTCCCTAAGAATTCAACATGCTATTCAAAATCTAAGCATATTAATGTTAGATATGATTGGATTTGTGATGTGCTTACGACGAAAGAGTTGCACTTAGAAAATATGTACACTAGTAAGAATGGTTTCAACATGTTGACGAAGTCTTTACATAAGAAGAAGTTTAAAGCTTGTAGGCGTAGAGCGGGCTCAATAGAGCCTACCATATGAGACAGAGGGGGAGAATTGTTGGGTCCGCCACATATTGTGGGCTTAAAAACAATAATGGGCTTGGCCTAAGTTTCAGTAGTTAATGTGTGGCCTCACGTGCAGCTTATTAACAAAGTGTCTAACGGGTTTTCGCCATTTCAAGTAAAGAGAAAAAAATGGAGAGGCAGTATCCAAGAAGAGAGAGAAAGAGAGAGAGTGAGGGTTTAGAGCTATTGCTAGATGATCAAGTAGTGATCTTTCGTCCAATTTCACTCAAATTACGACATAGCCTGATAATTAGAGACGGAAAAAATAGAGCCTCTGATTTCCTCACAGCACATGCTCAAATTTTCCTATGAATCATCCGACCCACGTTAATGAATTTACCAGTCAGTATAGAGTATAAGAGTAGTATACGATCCTTGGAAACTGTTTTGCTGTGTGTGGTGGGCAACAAGCGGGATTTCAGAAAATCTTACCAGACTTTTGCAGGCAGGTTCAGCAAGCTCCGAAGCATGTGTAAGTACCATGGGATGACACGTTCCATTCTGCCCCTGCTGCAGCACTCGTTTCCAGCACCGTGAGCAATTCTGGTTCTGTGATGTCTTTAATGATTTTAGAATGTTCATCCACCAGATCTCTCAAGCCAAAGAGAGTATTGATGGCTTCCTCGCTCCATGGAACTTGAACACCTCTGACATACACTGTGTCTTCCTCAGGATCAGTTAAGTTAGCATAGAATTTGAGGACCAATGGCACAATCGGGTCTTCAGGATGGACACAAAAGAGCTGCCAGTGATGTTGTATAATGACATCGGTAATGAACGGTGGCTGCCCCAGTGGCTCATTATTATTCCATATGAACCCCTTCTCGGTAATCAAGGGCTGATTTTGGACATGCTCTTCAAACCTGGTTTTGGCCTCCTCCGAATCAAATGTTGCCACTTTCAAAGCCCTGCAAGTAACTCTCTTGATCCCTATTTCCTTTCGAACAACCAAGAAGAAGATGCCAATCAGAAATGCTTGCAGCGTCATCAAGTAGGAGGAGATGGGTTGATAGAGGCAGAAGTTAGGTCTCTGTCGTGGTGGATTTTTGGGCCTAGGGTTTTTTTTTTAATAAAAAAATTACCTTTTTTTTTTAATAAGTTTGGAACTAGACCTGTTGCTATAGCAACTCTTCAACACTGCATTTGTTGCTGTAGTAATCTGTCACTTCCTGGGAATCTGCCTCTCTGGATTGTAATACCAAAAATTCTTCTTGAGCTCCCTCTTTCCCACTTGTCTCTATTGATAAGTACGTTTCCCTGCACAAGAATTAACCACAATTTAAAAGTTAAGTTATATGCCTCGTTGTTCTTCTTTTTTTTAAAAAAAAAAAAAGTAAAAGAAGAACATAAAAAAAAAATTTATAACAGAAAGTAAAAGAAGAGAAGAATTAAAAGAAATGGAGATGAGGAATATGTAGTGGGTTGTCTCCCACTCAGTGCTTGGTTTAGAGTCGTCAGCCCGACTGCTTGCTCATTAATGGCTCTTGTAGAGTGATCGAGGTCTTCCCTCTGTCAAACTCAGATCCCCAATAATGCTTCAACCTCTGGTCATTGACCTTGAATTAGCGACCTGAGTTTTTCTCCAGCAAATCAACAACACCATATGGGTAGACCTTAGCAAATTTTAACGGACCTGACCATCTAGACTTCAATTTACCAGGAAATAGCTTCAATCTGGAGTTAAACAATAATACTTGCTGTCTAGGTTCAAAGCTCCTTTGTTGGATCTTTCTGTCATGCCATTTTTTTTGTTTTATACTTGTATAACTTGGCACTCTCGTAAGCACACATCCAAATTCTTTTAGCTCATTTAGATGTAGTAACCATGTTTCTCTAGTAGCTTGAAGGTCCATGTTTAGCTTTTTCATCGCTCAATAGACTCGGTGCTCTAACTCCACCGGCAAGTGACAGAACATCATCAAACCTTGTTGACCAATCATTCCTAGTGGGATTTGGAATCTTCTCCAAAATTCTTTTGATCTATCTATTAGAAATTTCTACTTGGCCACTTGTCTGGGGATGGTATGCTGTAGCTATCTTGTGCCTCACCCCATATTTGGCCAAAAGATTCTCAAATTACTTGCTACCAAAGTGTGTTCCTTCATCACTAATGATGGCTCTTGGAGTGTCATAACATGTGAAAATATTCTTATGCAAGAACTTTACCACTACCTTGGAATCATTTATGGGAAATGCTGAAGCTTCCACCTATTTAGACATATAGTCTACAGCTACCAAGATGTAAAGATTCCCAAAAGATGGAGGAAATGGTCCCATGGAATCTATGCCCCACACATCAAATAACTCAACTTCCAGAATATTGTTTAAGGGCATTTCATGTCATTGCGAGATGTTCCCAGTTCTTTGGCACCTATCATAAGTCTTGACAAATTCATGAGCATCCTTGAAAATAGTTGGCCAATAATAACCTGATTGCAAGACCTTAGCAGCTGTTCTAAAACCTCCAAATGTCCTCCATATAGAGATGAATGGCAATAGTGTAGGATGCTATGAATCTCTTATTAGGAACACACCTACACAAAATCTGATCTGCACATTGCTTGTAAAGGTAAGGTTCATCCCAACAGTAAGCTTTTATACTAATGGAAAAATACCTTTCGCTGCTAGCTATTCATCTCAGGTGGAAGTAATCCACTAACTAAATAATTAGCAAAGTCTGCATATTATGGAGTAGTCACCTGCTGTACAACTAAAAGCTGCTCATCTGGGAATGTCTCTCGAATGGGCTCTTTAATCTCCTTTGCATCTCCTGCTTCCATTCTTGATAAGTGATCTGCAACTTGATTCTCAGAAACCTTCCTATCTTTTATCTCCAAATCAAACTCTTGCAATAACAGTATCCATCTAATCAATCTCAGTGTGACATCATTCTTTGCAATGAGATACTTGATTGCTGAGTGATCTGTATAAATAGTGACCTTTTTCCCAAAGATAGGTTCTGAATTTATCAAAGGCGAAAATAACAGCTAGGAGCTCCTCCTCGGTAGTGATGTAGTTCAATTGAGCATCAGATAAAGTCCTGCTGATATAGTAAATGGAATGGAATACCTTCTCTTTTCTTTGTCCCAATACAGCTCCAACTACATGACTACTTGCATCACACATTAGCTCAAATGGTAAAGACCAATTCAGAGCTACTATAATTGGGGCAGAAACAAGTCTTCGCTTCAGCTCCAATAATGCTTGCATATACTCTTCATTGAATTCAAAAGATCTGTTTTGCTCTAACAAAGTACACAGTGGCTTGGAAACTTTTGAAAAATCCTTTTTGAATCTTCTGTAAAAATCTGCGTGTCCCAAGAAACTCCTAATACCCTTGACTGATGTTAGTGGTGGCAACTTCTCAATAACTTCAGTTTTTGCCTTGTCCACTTCAATGTCATGCTTGGAACTCTATGACCCAATACAATGCCTTCTTGTATCATAAAGTAGCATTTTTCCCAATTTAGGACCAGGTTAGTTTCTTCGCATCGCTCTAATACCCTTTCTAAATTCAGCAAGCAATCTTCATAGGATTCCCCAAATATAGAAAAGTCATCCATAAAAACTTCAAGGGTCTTTTCCACCATATTGCTGAAAATAGACATCATGCATCGTTGGAAAGTGCTGGAGCATTGCAGAGACCAAATGGCATTCTCCTGAAGGCAAGAGTTCCATAGGGGCAAGTGAAAGTTGTTTTCTCCTGATCCTCTGGTGCATAACAATCTGGTTGTATCCTGAGTATCCATCCAAGAAACAGTAATACTCCTTACTAGCAAGTCTGTCGAGCATTTGGTCAATGAACGGTAGTAGGAAATGATATTTTCTTGTAGCCTTATTGAGCTTCCTATAGTCTATGCACACCCTCCAACTAGTTACTGTTCTTGTGGGAATTAATTCATTATTGTCATTAGCCATAACTGTTACACCTCCCTTTTTAGGTACACACTGAACTGGGCTGACCCAAGAACTGTATGAAATTGGGTAAATTATCCCTACATCTAGCCACTTGATCACCTATTTCTTCACAACTTCCTTCATAATTGGGTTCAGACTTCACTGCTGCTCCACAGAATTACTGAAGCAATCTTCCAACAGAATCTTATGCATACAGATTGTAGGGCTGATTCCCTTGACATCGACAATGGTCTACCCTATGGCCTTCTTAAACCTTTGAAATGCTGCAAGTAATTGCTGCTCTTGCCCTAAACTCAAAGCTGAAGAAATAATTATCGGTAACATGTTTGAGTCACCAAAATATGCATACTTCAAGTGAGAGGGCAATGGTTTCAACTCCACAACTAGGGGTTCTTCAACTAATGGTTTAGAAGGCTTAAAATCCCTCTCCAATAATTCAAGAGATTCAAATTGCTTTCCCAGTCTAGCAAGTGAATGCTTTGTGTCCACCCATGGTACATAGCCCTTTTCTTCAATTTCTTCATCAAAATCGGCCTTGGTGGATACTGAAATCAGGTTGTTGTCATAAGTTTCCTGGAATTACTTCATTACAAGTGAATCTAACACATTGATGGCTGAACACTCCTCTATTTCATCCGAAAATCGCATAGCCTTGAACACATTGAAAGTGACTTGCTCATTATCAACTCGCATAGTGAGTTCTCCTTTTTGCACATCAATCAATGTCCTTCTAGTAGCATTAAACGGCCTGCCTAAGATTATAGGCACCTCATTGTCAGCTTCATAATCTAACACAATAAAATCCACAGGGAATATGAACTTGTCCACCCGAACTAAAACATCTTCGATTTTTCCTTCAGGGTGAGCAAAAGATCTATCTGTAAGCTGAAGAGTAACTGTAGTTGGTCTTGCTTCTCCAATTCCCAAATTTCTGAAAACTGACATGGGCATTAAGTTTATGCTTGCTCCTAGATCACACAAGGCTTTTCCGCAATAGGTATCACCAATAGAATATGGTATTGTAAAGCTTCCATGGTCTTGAAGTTTAGGAGGGATTTTACTTTGCAAGATGGAGTTGCATTCTTTGGTCAGTGCCACTATTTCAAACTCTCCCAATCTTCTTTTCTTGGAGAGGATGTCCTTCATGAATTTGACATACTTTGGCATCTTTTCTAAAGATTCTACGAGTGATATATTGATATACAGTTGCTTCAAAACCTGCAAAAATTTGTTGAATTGCTTGTCTTACTGCTGCGTGTGGAATTGTTGAGGAAAAGGTGGCGGTGGTCTGTTATTCTGCTTTTCTGGGCAGTCTTGCTATAGCGATGCTATAGCAGAATTTTCTTTTTTAGCAGTTTGCTTTGTTACATTTTCCACTCTATCTTCCTTATCCTTTTCTCCTTGGATTGAAGAGGGCTTTCTTGATTGTTTAGGCCTTAGCTCAGGCCCTTTCAGCTCTTTCCCACTCCTTAATGAGATCACTTTGCAATGCTCTTTACTCTCACACCTTGGATTTTTCGTATCACTTGGCAAAGAACCTTGGGGCCTGCTATTCAAGGCATTAGCTAACTGCCCCATTTGATTCTTTAAGTTTCTGAGTGAGGCTACTTGGCTTTGAATAATTGTGGATTGATTCTGAATTATACTGTCATTTTTCGCCATATAATCCTTCAATAAAGCTTCTATAGAGTTGGATCGCTCTGGATATTGCTGTTTCTGATACTATTATTGCTGTGGCAGATGATGTTGGAAACCAGGTGGATGAGCTGGTCTATTTGGAGTTTTATATGAAGTAGCTCCATGAAAAATTAGGGTGCTGCCTCCATCCTTGGTTGTAAGTGTTTGAAAACGGATTGTTCTTGTTATAGTTCCCCACATAACACACTGAAGTAGGATTAGATGGGCAGCTATCAAATGAATGCCCCCTCACCAAAATAAACACAAAAAACTGCAGCAGATTGCTCTACATTTGCTCCAGCAGCCATATTTATATATTTCAGGATATTGGACAGCGATGAAACTTGAGCTATCAAGGCTGTGACTGCATCAATATCATAAATTCTAGCAACACGCCTTCATGCAACAAGTCTTTCAGTCGGCCATTGATAGTTATTATTGGCCATTTGCTCCAAAATCTCGTAAGCATCATTAAGACTTTGCAAGAAGAGCACCATTAGCCGAAGCATCCACCATTGACCGAGTATGAGTATTGAGGCCATTACAAAATGTCTCCATTTGGATCCAATGAGGGATTCCATGGTGTGGACACTTTCTTAGCAACTCCTTAAAGTGCTCCCATGATTCATATAACGATTCCCCATCCAACTGCTGAAAAGAAGTAATATCATTTCAGAGCTTAGCATTTTTAGTTGATAGGAAATATTTCATCAAAAATTTCTCCGCCAAGTTATTCCATGTGGCCACCGAATCTGGGGGTATTGAGTTCAACCATGCTCTTGCTCTATCTCGTAAAGAGTATGTGAATAGTTTCTCCTTGCAATTTGAATGAATCACACACTTCTATGAACAACTGGAGGTGAAGACGTGGATCCTCTGTTGGTACCCCACTGAATTGCCTCATAGTTTGGAGCATTTGAAACATCACCGGCTTCAATTCAAACTGAGGTGCTTGAATTTCGGGCCTAACAATACCAGGATTAAGCCCATTGAGAATAGGAATAGCATACTCTCTGATTGCTCTATCCCTATTATCTGCCATTGCTATAACATTATTAGCATCAGCAACTTCAGCCAGTCCTTCTATACCAGCTAAACCTTGTTGTTGCTCCCTTCTCCTTGCTCGAAATGATATTTCAATCTCAGGATTTAAGGGCACCAACTCTTGTTCTTGCTGATTATTCATATAAAGAGTATAAGCTCCTGTAAGCACAACCACTCAAAAAAATAAGGAAAAAAAAGGCAAGAGAAGAACAACAAGGTGTATAACTTAACTTTTAAATTATGGTTAATTCTTGTGTAGGGAAACGTGCTTATCAATAGAGAAAAGTGGAAAAGAGGGAGCTCAAGAAGAATTTCTAGTATTACAATCCACAGAGGCAGATTCCCAGGAAGTGACAGATTTTTACAGCAACAAATGTAGTGTTGAAGAGTTGTTGAGCAACAAGTCCAATTCCAAACTAATAAAAAAAGGGTAATTTTTTTTTTAAAAAAAATCCTAGGCCCACAAAATCCACCACGACAGAAACCTAACTTCTGCCTCTATCAACCCATTTGTGTCCATCCTGAAGACCCGATTGTGCCATTGGTCCTCGAATTCTATGCTAACTTAACTGATCCTGAGGAAGACACAGTGTATATCAGAGGTGTTCAAGTTCCATGGAGCGAGGAAGCCATCAATACTCTCTTTGGCTTGAGAGATCCGGTGGATGAACATTCTGCATTCATTGAAGATGTCACAGAACCAGAATTGCTCACGATGCTGGAAACGGGTGCTGCAGCAGGGGCAGAATGGAACGTGTCATCCCATGGTGCTTACACATGCCTTCGGAGCTCGCTGAACCTACCTGCAAAAGTTTGGTACGATTCTCTGAAATGTTGTTTGTTGCCCACCACACACGGCAAAACAATTTCCAAGGATCGTATGCTACTCTTATACTCTATACTGACTGGTAAATCCATTAACATGGCTCGGATGATTCATAGGGAAATTTAGGCATGTGCTGTGAGGAAATCAGGGGCTCTATTTTTTCTGTCTCTAATTACCTGGTTGTGTAGTAATGCCCGTGCTCCATACCTGGTCAATGAAGAAAAACTGCATAATACGAGTGAAATTGATGCCATTGTTGTGGCCCGAATTGCCCAAGAAGGACCAGCTGATTCTACCCATCGACTCTCATTAAGCAGACTTACTACAGCATCCAGCAGCAGCACAAATGGTGATATCCTTCAGCAGCTGAGATCCTTGAAGCAAGCGAGTGAGTTAACAAAAGGTCCAGCAGTACCAGCTGATGTCAATGCTGTAGCAGTCTCACAAGCAGCAACAACAATACTAGGCTTATGCAAGGGTACGAGACAATGCCCTAAAGAAGTCTCTGCAGAAGAATTTCACAAAACCTATTCTAATTTTCCCTGCATTTCCAGAAGCAATACTCCAGGACTTAGACGATGAGGATATGACATAATTTGATGAAGATAGGTCCAATGGAGCTGTAGAGTAACTATGACAGGGAGTTTTCACCTTTTTACCTTTTCATTTTATTTCCGTATGTGTTTTTTTTTTTTTTAATTTTGTGTCACAGTGGGGACACTGCTTATTTTAAGTTTAGGGGTGTTGTCTATTTGCTTTATTGTCTATCTTTTTATCTGATTTTATTTCTTTTGTATGTTTAATGGGTCAGTCCAGTTGTTTTGTGTGGTTATCTGTTAATTTTTGTTTGTGTTCAGTTGTTCTGGTGTGCTGTAGCATTGTGATCTTATGAAACTCTCAATACTTTAAAATTTGCAGCTTATGAGATGAATTGTCGTAAATTGAATATTGGGGATATTTGTTTTAGCTTGCTTTTATATGTGAAATTTCCAATTTTGCTTTGCACTAGAGCTATGAATTAGAGGCCTTTCCAATTTTGCTTTGCACTAGAGCTATGGATTAGTGGCCTTTAGGAAAGCTTAAGAAATCTTGAATAATTGTGAAGGCTTAAGGTCTAGAACTGATTTTGTGAATCTTTTATAGTGAAATGTAGGAGACTAAACATAGAGGACTTAGTGTAGGCTTGATACATTGAAAGTAAAATGAGTTTAAGTTTAGGGGAGTTTAACACTTAAAAAAAAGTGTCATGAATAATGAATACTCCACTATTCTGAATTGCCTAGTAACTAGGGGTAACATGAGCTCCATGTGTACCTTTGTATCAAACAGTAGTTTGGAATATGAGTATGCTTCGGCAACTCTCAAAGTGACTTTGCTGAGTAACTAGGTGCCTTCATCACCAATGTTGACAATCCCCAAATTAAGCTCAGTAGTGCAAGTTTGTTAAAACCTTATAAGTCTTAAGTGTTTGGTTGACTTGCATTAGTGGAGAAGGATTTACAAGATCAACATTTGGAACCAGAAAATTAGGCCCAATGATCATGTTTTGATATACTTGAGTAATCCAGAGAATTCTAACCATAGTTTCCACACACACACTTCAAGGGAAAATCATATGTGAAAATAAGTTTGTAATGAATTGAACTAGTATTTGAGGAAAGGTGATTCTGATCAAAGGATGAAGATTGAGAAGTAGAACAAAAAACTAAGGAATGATTTTCTTACTGTCAGTAAACCAGAACTCTTTTGTGTCTTTGGCGTCTGTGTCATTTTTTTCTTTTTTTTGTTTGCGTCTGTGTCATTTTTCTTTATTTTGTCATTCGGGGACGAGTAACAATTCAAGTTTGGGGATGCGATAACTCTATAAAAATAGAGTTATTTGGTATGATTTTGAGTCCTAGGATAGTTGTTTTAAAGGAACAAATTGTCTAGTTTAGGTGCTTTTTTTTATTTTATCTTGGTCTGTAGTGTTTCTGATGTTTAAGATCTAATTTAGTTAATATCTATTTTATTTCTTTTAATTTTTAGTAGAAATGCTGAAATCAGGACTTGAGTTATGATGAATTTAAATGGCAGCATCTTTGAAGGAAGGCTGAACTTAAGTCATGACTGGAAGTAACTTTGCTATAGAATTCTTTTTCCAGCTGACATTTTTCATGTACAGCTGGTGCTGACAGCTAATATTAAATACTAGCTAAAAGAAAATGAAGCAATAGTGGTCCTCACTCTTTTATTTGGCTTACACATGTATTAGGGTACATCATCTACCTAATATAAAAGGAGAAATGTACTGTAAGAAGAAAAAGAGAAAGTGGCAACAGCTCAAGAAGAAGGAAGATATACAGAAAAGGAACGAAAAAGAGAGGGAATAGTACAAGAAAGAAAGGACGAAGAAAGAGGAGTACTAGCCCTAGTAATGGGATCAAAATCACTATCATCCAGCTAGCACTTTTTTTTCTTCTTTTAATCTTCTCGTATTGAATTCTTCATTTTCCTTTCTTGAATGTTCTAAAATCGATGGAGTATTTTAAGCTGTTGTTGTTTAGATTTCAGACCATGAGCTAAGTTTCTTTAGCTGGGATATTAATGAATCTAAGGTTGTAATGAAGGATTAAATGTTGTTTTAAGTATTTATAGTAATTTTCTCTTGTTCATTCAAGTGAGCTTTATTATTATTTCCTATTATTGTTTGGCCACCAATATTTAGGATAAATAAACTGGGATTAATTCTAGAAAAGTTGATTTTAGTTGGATCTAACTTGAATGATGCATGTTTCAAGTGTCTCTTTAGTAGATCTTTGAATTAGTAACGATATAGGAATATATTGTTACTATGTATAACCCATTGAAAGTCGATGCTATAAATGGTGTATTGAGAACTAGATCCATATAAGAATATATTAAATCTAGTTTGAAGAACTTAAAACATAATAAATTCAGAAGATTATTATGTACAAATGGAATTTTTGGTTACTGGATTGAATTTTTCCATAAACATTGCTGTAGCATTTGTACCCAGATTTGCAACTGAGAAGGATTTAATAATCCAAACTTAATATCTTTATTGATTTACAATCTCTTGTTTAGATCGTATTGTTTTATGTATGAAATTTACATTTTTATTTGCATCTGTTAGTTCTTCTGAATTCTTAATTTAGCTTGTTTGATATTTAGTTTTTCCAACTGATTTTTATAATTAATCTATGTAGAGACGATATTTAACTCATTACTATATTACTTGTTCGGTACGTGCACTTGCGTAGTAATAATAAACTAATCAACATGAATCCTTGAAACGAGCTCCACAATAGTTTAGTTTTCCTGGTTAGCCTCTCTAAGGTACTCTCTTAATAAATCCACTTTGTGAGACCTTATTTTCTCTTTATTATAATCTGCTAAGTTTTGCTGATGAATATGATGATGGTGATCTAAGTATTTATTCTTGATCTTGTTGTTAGTTTCTAGTTATTCTAGAGAAGAATATTGTGAAAACTTTATTATTATTGTTGATAGTGGAAGATTTGAGTAGACTAAGGTCCCTGTGGTTTTCCAAATTTGGGTTTTTCATGCCAAAATTGGTGTCTCATTTTTGGTTGAATTATTGCTTTGTTGCTTATAGTGCTTTGGTTTATATTATAATTGTTGGCTTTGTAGTATTTAGTGAAAATCTAATTTTAGACACACAGAAGGAAAAATATTTATTTTGCAATCTATTGTGGGAGTGTTGTATTTTTCCCAACAAGATATGCTGAGACATATCGGGTGCACTCTACCTTAAATTTATTATTATCACTTTGATTGTCACTGTCGTAGAGATTTAAAGTCACAATTTTTCTTTTTAGAAAGCACCGCCACTTCAGAAGAAGGGATATTCGAGGATGGGATAATTTATTATTCTCCATCCTTTTTTGTTTTGCATTTTATAATTTATTTTAAACTAAGTTTGGTTTTAAGAAAATAAATATTTTCATTTTTGTCCCCCAAAATATGTAGCTTATAATACTTAGTCCCTAAAAATAAGCAAAAGTTAAGTGAACTTATATGTTATTATGTATCAGAATTTAATGAAATATTATACGTGCTTCTAGAAATATCAATAAGCACGGCATGTGAAAGATAAGTCCACTCGAATTTTGTGCTATGTTTGTCATGCCCCAACAATGTATCATGTTATGTTTATAGTAGCCAAAGTCCGATATGGACGCATCTTTTACTATGCTCATTTTTGTGCTGCTCTTGTCATGCTAAGGATGAGTCCAACATGCTAGCTATTGCCCTTGTCATACTAAGCATAAGGAGCCCACTATGCTAGCATATGTTTATGCATAATTTCGGTTAACTTATTAAATTGTCTTGAGAGTCAATATTTTGTGAATTTTTTAAAATATTTAATTAAAAAAATTATATTTTGATTTAAAACAATATTTAGAAAGAAAATATTTAATTAAAAATCATTAGTATAAAGTTGTTTCTAAAAGAAAGAATAAGAAAAGTGAGATTATTAATTAGCAAAAACTTAAAAGACATAATTTGTAGACATAAATAATATAATAAAGTAAAAATAAATATTTTTTAAAGTACTTAAAGTCGTATTTTTCATGAGTTTTGAGTTATGTTATACTTGTATTATAGTGGTAGTTAGGATTGTGTCGCATCGTGTTAGTCTATAGTACTTAAAAAATAGAGCCTGATATGATCCAACACCTTCCGTTATGTTTGCACGGCCCAAAATTATCCTGTTTCATGCTGCACCTAGCATAAGTTTTTAGTGTCATACTCTCATCTATGTACTTCTGAAACAGAAAATAACTTCGGAATATTTCAAAACTTTTCATATTACAAAAGGCAAAATGAGAATACATATACACCTGGACATAAATATGAAAAAATAAAAGGAAAATTTTGCAACTATCAATGAGCAAAATCTGACTTCAGGCTTCACGGTGCCATCCCACATTCCGAGAAAGGTCACAAAACAATATTTTGCGATTAATTTAATAATAAAATCAATTATCAAGCATCCATCAGCCGCAGGATAAATAATCTCTATGCAACGAAGCCAAGCCCCTAACCCGCAAGATTTTGCACAACTAATATTCATTCATTCATTTCCAGCCGTATATATGGACCATTTTCAATTCAATCTTAATAAGTACTAGTTGCCTAAGTTCACTATCATGGCGAAATTGGAGAAAATTATTTGATCTTGGTAGTACTTTACCATCATTTTCCTGATGAGGAAGACATTTATATTCAACAAGTTAGGTAAAGATAAGTTCCCCACGACCATTTAATCAGTCAAAAATGCACGTAAATCAACAACACGAAATGCTTCTGATTTACGACAGGACCAAAATTAAGCAAAGAAAAGGCCGTTCAATATTTAGAAGTGGACCCAAAGATACAATACATATACTATGGCCGTAATGAAATTCTGCTATAATCCATGAAAAGTACTACTGTCTTTTTAGCGAAAGTTTTTGAATCATCTATCTATACTATTCTATAACACCGGCATTAATACACGATGTTTTCTCAAAAAGAGAAATGAGAAAGTGATGGATCCATGTTACTACAAATTGTAATTACATCAAAACCAAATTCATATTACTACTTTTCGATCGATCTGTACGCCCATGTGTATGCTCAGTGATTGAAATATTTGTATAAATATACTGACAATTTATAACTAACATACGTACTATTATCATATACATGCAAGAAACCAAGTGACGCAGGAGATAAGCAAAACGACAAAAACTCGCTGCTGCAACTGAGTTCGCACATCTCGGGCCAGTCTCCGATGGCTTCTTCTTCCCGGGGAATTTAGTTGTGACATTGAACCTGATGGTAAAGTACTAATAAAGGGAGTGACGAAGGTCTTCGACATCGTCAAGGAGAAATGGCGCCAAGCTTCAACTAATCTGGTCTACTCCGCTCACAGGACAAGAGCATTTAAACCTTTTACCGCCATCAGTGATGAACCTCAGCTTTTCATACTTCGCCACATAATATAATACACATCATTATATATATAACGAGAACAGGTGGTATCGAGCCCAATCAGATCTTGGAGCAGAGAAAAGCCATTGACGATGCTCGACCCAATTAGCTCCTCTAACCGTTTATGAGCTTTAGCCATGTACGAAGCTAGAAGCTGACTCAAAGCTTGAAGCTCGACTCATCAGATTCCTCCTCTGCCATCGACGCGCTCTGGCAATAATGAGCTCGACTCAATCTATAGCAGCGAGCCGGCACTAGCACCTGCTCCGGAGATCCAAAGCTTTCCGGCGTCTTCTTCTCCTCTTCGTTAGCTTTGTCCAGGCGCTTGTTGTCTTGCCTATCAACTGTTTGTGAAAAGTCCTGTCCGATTTTCTCCTTCTTTGAGCTCTTGGTTTGGTTGTTTGGCTTTGTTTCTCACAGGCTCTTGCACTTTTAGCTTGTGAATGTTTAGCTATCTTTGACCTTCATGGGGGATGAGATTTGGGGTCACAAAGACCTCTTTTCGTTCCAAAAAAAACATATTGCCACTTCAGTTTATCCTGAATCAAACGTGGTACCCTCTCAATGTTCAGGTTCTGGTCCTCTCTCAATTTTGGCTCCTATATATATTTTGCATGATAATGCTATATCTAAAGTTGTTGAAGAGACTTGTTTGGGTACTAATTTGGGAGGTAAACTTTCTTTTGCCCAAGTGGTTAGTTCTTCTAAATTTGATGTTTCAATGCCAAATCTTAATGAGACAAATATGAATAGTCTTCTTCCAAACATTGTTCCAGAAATTTCAAAGCCTACCATTAAAGGCAATTATTTTGTGTAAAGATGGATGAATTGACATTGAAGAAACACTTAAAAATATATCAATATTCATTGATTGGAAGAGTATTTTTATCTAAGGGAGACTCCCCTTGGAAGCTTGCTGATTTAAGAGCAAAGCTTCTGTCTCTTTGGAATTTATCATCTGCATGGTGTTTGATATCTTTTAGAAAGGGATTTTTCCACATCCTCCTTTTCTCAGAAGAGGAAAAGAATAGAGTTTGGACCTTGGGTTCTTTAAATTTGAAACTTGGGATCCTCTGCCTACAACCTTGGTTCCCAAATTTTAATCCAAATTCTCAAAGTTCTACAAACACACAAGTTTGGGTTCGCTTTCACGAGCTTCCTTGGGTTTATTGGGAGCGTCAAATCCTGTTTGATTTAGCTCGTGGAATTGGTGTTCCTATACGATTTTATGAGATGACTCTTAAAGGTGAGTTTAGCCATTTTGCAAGAATTCTTATTGATATTGACCTATCTCAACCTATTTCAGATTCTCTAATGGTTGAAGTTGGTAGTGATTGTTTCTTTATCCTTTTGGAGTACGAACAACTACCACACTTTTGCTCTACATGTCAAACTATTGGTCATGCTGCTACTTCTTGTAAGTGTGGCAATAAAGTTAGGGCTCCTATCGAAGGTGTTTCTAAGATGACTTGAGGATGTTCTAGAATTCATAAACAAGTTTATAGACCTATTACCAAGTCTCCCAAGACTACAAAAGTTTCTACTCATGTCATTCCACCTAATGTTGTTCCTACTAAGGCAATGATTCAGTAGAGGTACCCGTTAAGAATTCTTTTTCTCTTTTGGTCAATACTATTAGGATAAATAATGAGGTCGAGCCTGAAAAGGGAAAAAAGAAGCTTACTAGGAGCACTGATGACGTTAGTGAGACCAATAGACTTTCTCATAATCCTAAGGTTATGGGTGATCCTGATGGCTCCAAGAATTCTACTAACTTTCCTCCTGGTAAAATCGATGTTAATATCTCTTTTCAGGATGTATCTGATGATTCTAGTGGGATAGGAGCAACATCTAAAAGGACAAGGTCTTTGACTCCAATGTTAACCCCTCGGGTTGCTCAGTGGCCTGTTTCCAAATGAAAGTAATTTATTGGAATTGTAGAGGTATTTCTAATAGGAGTACCCAATTAGCTCTTCGAAACTTTTGTTTTCGTTATAAACCAGATTTGGTGTGTTTAGCTGAGTCATTCTGTTCTCTTGATGCTGTTTCAGAGTCTTTTTGGTCTAGTCTTGGTTTGTGTTTGGTTTGTACTAATGAGGTGGACACCCTTACTATTTGGGTTTTTGATTCGATTAGAATTCAAAGCCTACTGGTCATTTGTAACCACTCTCAACATGTTTCTCTTGAGATTTTGGTGAGTATATTAACGGTTTGCTATTCCTTTGTCTATGATGCTTCTTCTTCTTCCTCTAAGAGAGAGCTTTGGAGTTCTCTTTTGGACATAGTTGTTCCTATTTGGTGTGTCTTGGGTGATTTTAATGTTGTTCTTGGCTCTCATGAAATAATAGGTACTGCATACTCCACTTCTTGTTTTGACTTTGCTAGTTTTTTGGGTGCTTCCACTCTTATTAATTTGGACACTAGGGGTGCTTGTTACAGCAAGATTGGTAGAGGAGCGAGGGGTCTGGTTCTCTCCCATTTAGACAGAGCCTTATGCACTTCTGAGTTTATTGATCTCTGGTCTAATTTATCTTGTAGCACTTTACCTCATTTACATTCAGATCATTTTCCTTTTCTTCTATTTGGAAAGGATTCAAGAGCTCCTCATCCTCGTCCTTTTCGTTTTCAGAATGTTTCGGTGGATGACCCCACTTTCTTCGATTTGGTTTCTAGTGTCTGATCTTCTCACGTTTCAGGTTGCCCCATCTCCCGTCTTTTACAAAAACTTAAAGTCCTCAAAGCTTTTCTTCTTGCTTGGAATTGGGAAGTTTTTGGTAATTTGTCTACCAGAGTTACCATGGTGACGGATAGGTCACGGAAATTCAGAATAGGTTGCAAGTCGAAAGCTTTTCTGAGGAGATCTTTCAGGAAGAGGCTGATGCTTTGGCTGATCTGGATAATGCTTTAACTCTGCATGATTCTTTTTTGAGAGACAAGTGTCGAATTCGTTGGTTAGGAGGAGAGGATCGTAACTCTTTTTTTTACCATGTAACCCTTAAGAGGCGTAAAGTTAATGAGCCCTTGTCTTCTTTGATTATCAATTATGAGATTGTGACTGATCCGAATCGTATCGCAGCTTATGCTGTTGACTTTTATACTTCTCTGTTTTCTGAGCCGAATCATTCTCCAAGTGACTTCTCTATTATTCGAGAGCATGTCCCCACTCTAGTTACCCAACATGATAATGCTTGCCTGTTGAGTCTTCCCCTTGAGCAAGAAATTAGAAACATTGTTTTTGATATAGATCCCTCTAGTGCGCCTGGTCCGGATGGCTACACTGGGAGATTTTACCGCAGTTACTGGCCTATCATGGGTAATGATTGGTAATGATTTTCTCTTGACTATCTAGGAGTTTTTTCGTACCGGTAAGATATTCCCTGATGTTAATTCTAATTTTATTGTCCTTATCCCTAAGGTTATTGAGGCAAATAAGATTGAGTAATTTTGGCCTATAGCCTTAGGGAATTTCTTCTTTAAGATTATCACTAAGATTCTTGTTACTAGGCTGGGCCCTATTAGTTTTCGAATTATTTCTTCGAATCAGTTTGGGTTTGTGCAAGGTAGATAGATGGGTGATTGTATTTTGGGAGCCTCAGAGTGCTTTAACTCTTTAAGTAATTCGGCTTTCTGTGGTCATGTGGCTTTAAAGATCGACATTCGCAAGGCTTTTGACTCTATTAGTTAGTCTTTTGTTCTGGAGGTCCTCAGGTCCTTTGGTTTTTTTCCTACCTTTACTGCTTGGGTCTGGGCTATCTTTGGTTCCGCCCGTATCTCAGTCCTTCTTGATAGGACCCCCTATGGTTACTTTTCTTGCTCTCGTGGGGTTAGGCAAGGTGATCCTCTCTCTCTCCTCTTCTTTTTTGCCTTGCTGAGGACTTTTTGAGTCGTTACTTAACTCATCTTTTCAGTACAAGAGCTATTGATACTATCTCTCCACCTCGTGGCAAGAGTGCTTTGACCCACTTTCTGTATGCAGATGATGTTCTTATTTTCTGTCGAGCTTCATCAAAGAACTTGAGAGCTGTTCATTCAGCTTTTGAATTGTATGGGTCTTTTTTGGGTTAGCTAGTTAATTAGGAGAAGTCTAATATCTATTTTGATAAGAGAATTTCCCTTGCCAGAATTAGGGATTTG
The DNA here is from genome assembly GCA_002914805.1 of Parasponia andersonii. Lineage (NCBI taxonomy): Eukaryota > Viridiplantae > Streptophyta > Magnoliopsida > Rosales > Cannabaceae > Trema > Trema andersonii. Next base: position 140,863 of record JXTB01000297.1, read on the forward strand.
CCCTCTATTTGTAATATGAAGTGAGGTGAAGAGTCATCGCGCTACTTGGAGTTTCCTTTATTTGTCAAAGCTCCTTATCAATGGTGGTTGATTCCTTGGATGGTTGTCTCTCTCTCTCTTGCTGGCAGAGTTGCTCTGGTTAGTTCTGTGATCTATAGTTCGCTTCTTCATTCTTTTCAGATTTATCGATGGACAAGTTCTTTGCCAAGTAAAATGACAAAAATAATTTGAAATTTTATTTGGTCAAGTTTCTATTCTCCAAAGGAAGCCGGTCCAAGTCTTGTAGAAGAAATATTATTGGCCTAAAGAGGAGGGTGATATAGGGCTTCGTGACTTATCCTTACTTAACAAAGCCCTACTTAAAAAGTTTGCTTGGAGATTAATGATTGTTAATTCTGATTTAATTTCTTATCTCCAAGCACGTTTCTTTAGGAGCAATAAGGATTTCGAATACTAGATTAAATCCTCCATTTGGCTTGGGCTTCGCCCTTTATGTCAAGATCTTCGTGAAGAATCACGATGGCTGGTTGGAAGATATTCTAAAGTTAGATTCTGGACTGATAATTGGCTGTGTTCCCCATTGATTGATTTGGTATCTTCTTCTACATTTCTTGATCCTCCTTTAGAGAGTTTGGTTGGAGACATTTCAACGGATTTGGGTTGGTCTCTTCCTTCGGCCTTTACAGATCGTTTTTCGGGAATAGCTGATGTTATTCAATCAGTTGCAATTTTAGATGGCCTGGATGTTTTGCATTGGATGGGTTCTTTGGATCGTACAATTACCTACTCTAATGCTTATGCTTCTCTTTCTAATTCTCCAGTTGCTTGCTCTTAGGGAAAACAGATTTGGTCTTCCTTCATCTCTCCTTCGAGGTCGGTTTTACTTTAGATGACTCTTTATGATCAGTTTCCTATTGCATCTTCTTTGATGAGACGAGGTTTCCAACTTCCATCTTACTATTGTTTCTATCACTCCTCTATAGAGGACTCAGCACATTTGTTCCTCAATTGCCCTTTTATTGTGCAGCTGTGGTTAGCCCTGTCCTCATTATTTCGTACTCCAGTCTTTCTGGATGGCTCTATAGAAGATCTTTGGGATAAAGTTTAACTTAGCTCGTTTAGCCCCCAACTTAGAGCTTTCTGGAAAGTCAGTTTGGTCTATATTTTTTGGATTATATAGCATCTTTGGAATTTGGTAATCTTTGAAGATAAAAAGCTATCTATATCTCCACCTTTTGTTTTCTTATGGCGTTTTATTAGAGAGGCCGAGTCTCTAATTTCTGGCACCATGTTTAACTCTATGAACGACCTCCTAATTTTGCGAGAGCTTCGAGTCAAAGGTAAGTCCCGAAAGGTGCCAATCATTATTGAAGTTATATGGAGACCTCCTCCTCTGTCCTGGATCAAGGTCAATACTGATGGTTCTACTTATGGCTCATCAGGTTCTTATGGGTATTCAGGGGTGTTCCAGACTCATAGAGGGTTTATTCGCGGTTGTTTCTCTATTCTTTTGGGAACTAGTTACGCTTTTGAGGCAAAATTGACAGCAGCGATTTATGCGATTAATTTTGCTTGGAAATATGGATGGAAGCATCTCTGGTTAGAGAATGATTCAGTCTACATAGTTTCTCTTTTATTGGCCCGTTCACTTAAAGTTCCTTTCCGTTGGAAATCAACTTGGTGTAGGACATTGAGGTATATTACTAATATGAAATTTGTGGTCACTCATATCTATCGCGAGGGTAATCGTCATACTGATTCTTTATCTTCTCGTATTCCTTCTTTTGTTAGTCCTATTTGGTGGTGGTCTGCTACATCTTTTTCATTTTTTGTTAACGATGATTATATTGCGAAGTTTAATTATCGGTTTTACTGATTTTATTTCTTTTTCTGTTTTTTATTTTTTATCCTGAGAAGTCAGGTTTATGCCCCCTCTGACTTGATGTATCTTCTTTTTCTTTCTCTTTTTATATAATTTCCCTCGTTTTTTTTTTAAAAAAAAAAAAAAACAAGTGACGAAGAATTTCCGAGATACAGTGTCAGATTTGGCAAGTCCTCGTGGAAATTATCATTGTGTCACGTATGTACTGTTTTTTGCTAACTAATTTTGTTATAGACCTAGCAATACGTTGGTATATATTGTCCACATACTGAAGAGTGAAGATTACATAATTAAGAATGCCCTCTTTTTCTTTTTCGTACTTCTAAAGAATCAATGTTACATGCAGAGATACAAACATGATATAAACATATACAAGAACAAGAAAAACGGACAGAGAGACATGTTATAATTATAGAGTTAATTAAAAAGTAATATCAATTAATCAAGTAAATGGACCATAATTATCCGAATATGCTACATTTCAATTCCGGATCAGTCTAAGGGACCATTGCCTTTTTCTTCGATTATCTTTCTTTCTTTTCTTCATTTTGTTTTTATTTTTTTAAAAAAAAATTCCATGAAAGGGAAGTCTATGATTGATTACATTATAGCTTTAAATGTCACACCAGCCAATTGCATTTTCTTGGTTGAAAGTTCATAATCCTGACGAAGCACGGCACAACAAATGCAAAGATATGTACTTCTCAATATTTAAGACTTTTATTTTCATGAAATAGACCTCCACGTTCATCTTTGAATTACATACATAACTCATCCCCAGATCCACCCCCCAAAATGAGAATTAAAATATATATATGTACTTTGCTATTCTAAAAAGCAAAAATAAATAATGTACATCAAATATTATATTTGTTCCCTTACCTCCTTAAACTCTTTCAAATTAAAATCAATTTGACTAAGTTTTTTTTTTTTTCCGTTTTAAATGGAATTCAAATGTGACTCTTGAGAGTAGCTAAAGAATGGCGACCTTTGATTATAATTCATGAGATTTCTCGTCAAACAATCAGACGTTGATCATCTCAAATATTAATTGCTTAAATTTTATTAATCTTTGCATGTATAACCAGTTTCAGACGGAGTGCTGGTTAGAAAAGACAACCCTAGCTCACTAGATAGAATTGGGTATTAGGTCAGGATGCACGAATTATAATTTTTTGTTTGTAATAAAAGCTCAAATTTTAAAAAATAAATGAATAATAGAAAAAAAAAAAAAAAAAACAATTTCAGACGAGTGCTGCTTAGAAAGGACCATCCCAAATCAGCCTGTGTATATAGAGACAAGACTGTATAGTCATATAGGGGTAAGAGCGTACAAAATTTGTAAAACATAACAACATCTATGTAATTTTCTACAAGAACAACGTAATTAGACATAAATTGGATTAATTAACGGAATAAATAACATCACATATGTAACTTCATACATAATTGATGCTATTTTATATCATAACAAAGTAGCATTAGTCAGTATCTATCTAATTACCTTATGTCTAAAATTACTTACACAATATTAATTGTGTTACTAATTTTTATCTTCATATTTAAAATATATGCAAATGTGTACTTTTTATGTATAAATTGATTAAAAAGTTTCTCACTAAACACATAATTCAAATCAAGAAAATCTTATTTCTTCTAACAAACACAACCTATTAAAAATAACTTAAAAAAAAAATTTATACAAAAAGTAGACATTTGTAAAGATTTTAAATATAGAAATATAATTTTGTACAAGATAAAAATTAAAGTTATAACTGCACTAAGGTCATAGTTCATGGTATTTTTTGCAATTTACCCTTATATATACAAATACAAATGCTATATGTACATGCATGCAAAGCAATCGCATATATGTAGATATAGTTGATAGACATCAACATCGTATTATTTACTACTGATTATTGCAATGTATAACACTTACGGGTGGTTCACTCTTGCTATTAATTGAGTACTGAAAAGGAGGTGCGTATTATTAAGTTAGAATATGGCTTTTTGTGGGGAAAAAAAATTCAGCAACATTAAACAACTTTCCTTCAAAATTTATATATATATATTGAAACAACTTAAAATAGAAAAAGGTAAGAATTGGCTACTATACACACATTTTGCTAGATAATTTCTTCTTCTTTTGCTTTTGAAAACCAAAAGATGAATTCGCAGGTATATTTAATTTGTATATTATCTTTTTTTGACGAAAAATATTTGTATATTATCTAACTGCTACTGATAATACGAAACCATCGATGCCATAATTGTGAAGCGTAGCATCATTTATAAATTTTTACCAAGCATGTTTTGTAGATATATATATGTCAAGCTTAATTAAATCGTGGAAAGCACCACTTTGTCCGTACCATCTTCGTAGATCTGATTGTAGACTCGTACTAGTCCTCTTCGTGATCATTTCATTGAAGACGACATTTACCCTCAGCATGTAATATCATTAATTTCTTCTACAGGCCTACTTTTGGGATGTTCCAAATTAATTTCTCAATACGAACATGTGAAAGGAAACACAATTTAGTGCAATATCTTACCACGATAAACTTGTACCAAGAAATGAACAAAAGACTTAAAAAGGAGGAGAATAACATGAAATTAAGTTAGTATTTATGTTCAGCATTGATCTTTACATAAATATCAAGCCCTTAGATATAGAAAATAACTTTGTATTGTTGACAATTCAAAAAAATATATATATGTATATATATAAACTTTGTATTGTTGACCACAACCAAAATAGAAAAGCTAGCCCTCAATTAAGTATATTAATGGGGAATTTATTTTTTGACCTAAGTAGTTGCAATTGCATTATGTATGATCTCAACGCGGATATGAATATAATTTTTTTTCCTCACACATATTAATATATAGTTTTGGTTTTCTATTACATGCATCTTCATGTCAATTGGTTTTGGGGTAAAATTTTAGGAAGCTTTCACCACCCAACGTCTTGTTTTTTAAGGCCTTTTGTGCATAACATGTGTTAATGGAGGTTTTGTCAACAATAAATTTAGGAAATTGCAAGTAGTTTGTGTGTGAAAATAGTTGATAAAATTAAAGCAAATAAGGAGATAAGAATTTTATAGTGGTTCATCCCCAAAAAAGATGAGCTTACGCCTACTGTTCTTCACTATTTTTAGAGAATTACAAGAGTTTTGTTAAGTCTTAAGGTGAGAATCGAGAGAGAGAGAGAGTTACAGAATGTAGCCTAGTCCTTTTTATAACAACACTGTGCCACTCTCACCGTTTCCTAATTGTGAAAACGGGTAAGTGTATAATCAAAAAATACAATTTGAGTAACAATATAATTAGGTAATAACTTAAAGGGAATGATTGGTTGATCTCTATTCAGAAACTTGTTTACCTTTCTTTGTAGATTATCCGTTTGATGAAGCTTGATCTAGTTTCCTTTTCATACTGGTCGCACTTAACTCATTCGGAGGAGGTCGCACTTCGAAAAATTCACATGCGACTTTAAGCGTTCAACTCGGTTGTTAACTTTCCCTTTTTGGCATTGACCAACATATAGATATTAGACCGCACAACAATTGCCCCCCAGCTCTATTAGTTCTTTAGGACAAAATGGGGCTTTCTTCTCTGATAAGTGCGAGCTAAAGAATGCGACATTATGAGGTCATCTTGAAACCCTTGAAGAGTCGCCAATTCTTAAATCCTATCTTTTCAGAACCATGCGTACTTTTTTCTGACAGATGCAACCACGTGTCACCTTTTCTAAGGAGATTAGCAAAGTTTAAGGAGACTTCTCCGTCTTTCGAGCAGATGCGATGATAGCAATGACGTCAGCTGTTGTTTCAAATCGAGACGTTTCAAATTTTGAAAAATACTCATTTAATTTCGAAAATTAACTCCCACGTGAATTTCGGCCATTAGATCCGAAAATTAAATGCCTTGATCTGTAGTTGTGATTTGATGATACTTGAAATATATATCAATAATCCATCTGCCTCTTCTTCAAAACTTGAATCCTATTGTCTCCTCTTCCTCTTATTTTTTCTGAAATCCGAAATGTCCATAAGACAGAATTCCTCTCGATGCCCCTATTCGCTTTTCAGCTCGCACAAATTCATCATCTTCTCTAGTAAAGATATCACCAAAATCCCTCAGGCAATATCTCAGTTTTTCAATCTCTGAAAAAAGGTTAGTATACATTCTCTCTATCTTTTATTTAAAGAATCATTGTTCTTCGATTTTCATTGGACCAGAGAACACTTATCTTACTATAAATCACACATAGCTCATTTTTAGAAATAGAAAGATGAACCGTAGAGTATGAATGACCTAAACATAAACCCATCCCTATATTCAGATGAACTGAAAAATGGGCATATCTCAGGATCTCTCCATGAATTTAACGAATAAATTACCTTTAGATGATTGATAGACGAACCCATAGGAGAAATCTAAGATCTAAAATCTTGACATTAGAAAACCAAAACCAGTCGAGTGACGAATTATTGAAGAATTTCTCGAATAATTTTTGACGAATCCATAGATTGATTAGAAAAAATTCGATGAACACCTTGTTGTCAGTACAATCCTTAGGATTTGTGGTCCCAAATTGCTCGCATATAGTAAGGATTCCTGATGCTCGCATAGGACTAAATACATCCCATGTTTCTTCTTTTAGATGTCTAGTAACGAGGAACTTAGGGAAGGGAATGCATTCTTAGGGGAATCGTCATTCTCTAATACAAGCATTAGCTCTATAAATCTCGAAGATTATCTTGAGCCACAACCTGAAGTAGAAATAACTAGGACCAGGCAAAGTAGTCCTCGCATAGGCGGCCTCCCTCAAGACCAATGGCCTCAGCATATTAGGGATGCCTCTGCATTCGTAAGGGGTTAGAACTATGTAAAAGGAGATTGGTTATGTACCGATATAAAGATGAGCTGTACAACAAATAAGCTCGAAAAGATCGTATACAATTACAAAATCGATGTCCCCATTCGCCTACCAACAGAGTTCAATCAACTACACACACCTCCTCATGGAATCGCCTCATTCTCATACATAGTTATTAGATATGGTGTCCACCTCCCACTTTATCTATATATCAAATCAATCGTTGATTATTATGGAGTTGTCCCCTTTCAACTAACCCCAAATACATATAAATACATGATAGGTTTATACATATTATACCATAAATTAGGTCTATAATCCCTTACACCTGAAGAGCTCGCTTGGTTCTACCAAGTAAAGTTGAACCCATCAGATTTCAGCTTCTTCTATACAAGCAAGTGGTCGAATCAATCAATAAAAACCATCCATGGAGTCTGCAATAATATGGAAAAATCCATTTTTTCACTTTGATTATGCGGATAATGGTTTCTTTCAAAACTCTGGTAGATAACTTTCAGCTTATAGCTTACTCTATATAAATATATTAATCTGATCGTATTCGTATGTCATCGCAGATAACAAGAAGTGTCCAGGACTCTCCAAAGAGTAGGTCCTAAGAGTATACAAAATAAACGAACTTCCAATCGAAGAATTTGATTGGAAGAAGCTTGGAAAAACCAAAAACCTAGTCGCTTGCGGACTATTCCCAAAGGGAGCTATTTTTTCAAATTCTGCCAACCGTCCAACTAAACCCTCGAGCTCGAAGAAGAAGCAAAGGAAACAAAAAGAATCGGGTGCCTCATCTTCTAATCTCAGGAAACGAAAAATACCTACCTCTCCTACTGTCCCAGTACCACCATCTCTAGAAGCTCCATCGCCACCAATTTCTCAGTAGCAAGAAGTTAAGTTTTTATTATTCATTCTCTTTGTCACATTACATACCTCCATGCTAACTAATCATATTTTTATAGAAATGACAATTGGCAGTGGACTGCGAGCACCCCTTTCAACACTGGGGTTAATGGCAAAGTCCAAGACACCAGACAACACACCTCCCCTCTCGATGAAAGGAAAAAAGAAGTTCGATACCTCAAAGAAGCGAAAAGTCGCCTTCAAGGATGTTCTTATAACCTCACCTCCTCCTTAGCCTACTAAAATTGCGAGCCAGCCCAAGCCATCCAAGGAAACAGCCACTTCTTCTAGGGGACTGAGCCAGGCTAACAAGGATGAGGATTTCTTTGCACTCCTTCGTTAACTGCCAGAAAAAACTGGCTTGAGTGCGGCCTTTATCGACTGTTTCACTTCTGAGGATGGTTGGGAGAGGATGAAGCAACGACCAGATAAGGTCGCTTTCAGTGCTGCAATGAGGATGTTGGCAAACATAAGCATCTTCTATTTTCACTCTTTGGCACACTTTTCTTAACTGATGTGTGTTATATTTTCAAGCTGCTGCAGTTGCTGTTTTGATGTATATCCCAGTCCTTGAATGCATGGAGAAGGTCGAAAAGGTCAAAAAAATGGCCCAGGCATTCGAGAACTTGAAGAAGACTCGCGAGGAAGAGAAAAACTCCTTCGAGTCAGAGAAGCAGCAGCTGCGCGAGGATCTGGCCAAAGAAAAGCTCAAAAAGGAGAAGCTCGAGGAAAAAATCAAAGAACTTGAGAAAACCATCTCCGAGCATCCGGATGCTCTAAAAGTGGTGACTCACAAAGCTGTAGAAGAGTTTAGGGCTACTGAAGGCAAGGATCTCGAAGAAAAGGCCAGTCACATCGCCTCGTCAACCATAATATACAATATTTTCTATGAGCATCTGGATTTTGACTTTTCTATCCTCAGTGAAGATATGGTCGAACTTGTCCAGAGTTAGAAGGAAACCAAAGCTACAAAGAAAAATTTGTAATATTTTGCTTGCATATGGGTGCGAGCTTTTATTCCTGCAAAACAATTAAAACACATTGCTTTGTAATATAAAGATGCATAATTTAACCAAGTGGTCAATCACTAGGTGACTGATCAGTACCCTATTGTGATTCGAATCCAACTAACTTAAAATGGGTTTTAAGTATTAGGATAAGTTAGGTCACTTAAGAAAATAGCAAGTATGAGTGATGCGAACTCAATACTGTTTTTCAGAAGTTCCACAAAAAAATAGAATATAGTAATATATCATATCGAACAATAAATATTTTGCTTAGTTACTTTGTTGTTCGAGGAAGGAAATTGCATAATACGATATGCTATGGGATGAAGCGATGAGAAAATCCTAAGATTTTAAGAAATTTTAGAAATTCGGTGATCTAAAATTCCAACCCCTCTGAATGAACGCTTGCATAGTCCCTTAGCAAGTAGGAGATAACATTATGATCCCACTGTCCCCCGAGTTTTATGGTGTTCGAAACTGCCATAAAACTATAAAAGATGAACCAAATAAAATCGAAGTAATAATCGAAGAAATGACATCTTTATTGATGAATGATGACGAATGACAAGATACCCCCCAGGTTGTTGAAAATATATGAAGATATACATGAAGATTTACCAATGATAGTGACGAAGTTATTTTGCATTCCAAGCATGCTCGATCTTTTGTCCGCTAGTGCGAGCTAGCTTGTATGTCCTACGTCGAATGACGACATCAATAACATATGGTCGTTCCCAAGAAGATCCAAATACACCAGTACTGTGCTTTTTATTATTAGGTAGAACTTGTCGAAGAATAAGATCACTAACTTCAAATTCCCTTCTTTTGACTTTAGAATTATAATATCGAGTAGTGCGCTATTGATATGATGCGATATGTAGTTGAGACTGCTCGCATCTTTCTTCCAAAAGAATGAGCTCAATCCTTATCAGTGCATTATTCTGATCTTGCTCATAAGCATATTGTCGTAGAGAGCTCGCACCAATTTTTGCTGGCACCATTACTTCGTATCTATAAGCTAAAGAGAATAGACTCTCTCAAGTAGTTGTTTGTTGAGTAGTGCGATAAGCCCATAATACTTTAAGAAGCACTTCTAGCTAAGCTCCTTTGTGCTTTCCAGGTTTGTCTTTAGGTTCTGTTTAAGTATTTTATTTATAGCTTCGACCTATCCATTAGCTTGTGGATAAACAATAGCGGAGAAGCTCTTATTGATGTCTAAGTTGTCGCAGAAGTTACGAAATTAATCGCAGTCAAATTGTTTCCTATTATTAGAAATTATAGTATAGGGTATACCATAACGGCAGATTATAGATTTGTAAACAAAATCTATCATCTTCTTTACGGAAATGGTACTCAAGGCTTCAACTTCTATCCACTTGGTGAAATAATCGACTGCGACTACTGCATACTTCAATCTACCTCGTGCCAATGGAAGCATTCCGATAATATCAATTCCCCATACTGAAAATGGCCATGGACTAGTCATTGGAGTTAGAGGAACATGTGGCATTCTAGGAATAGTTGAAAATCGTTAACATTTGTCACACCTCCTAGCAAATTTCATTGTATCCTTCTTCATGGTTGGCCAAAAATACCCTTGTCTGAGAACCTTGTTCGTAAGTGCCTGTCCCCCTGAATGCTTTCCACATATTCTTTCGTAAATTTCCCTCATAACGTAGTGTGCTTTTTCTTCATCAACACATAATAATAACGGCGAGCTAAAACTTCTTCGATAAAGCTTTCCATCATAGATGACATAGCGAGCGGCCTTCATTCGAAGTCGCTTTGCATCGTCTTTGTTTTTGAGAAGATTGCCATTTTGTAGATACTTCATTATAGGATTCATCCACGATGATTTTTTGTCAACAGGCATGGTCACTTGGGGCTCTACTTCGATACTTAGTTTTGCAAGAAATTCAACAGGAACTACCTTTAATAATTCTGCGTCTTTCGTGGAGGCGAGCTTAGCTAGAGCATCTGCCCGAGTATACTTAATGCGAGGAAGAAGTTGAATGCTATAAGCAGTAAATGTCGAGAACAATCGTTGTACCTCTTGTAAGTAGGCCATCATTCTTCCTCCTCTTGCTTGATAATCGCCAATCACTTAACAAACGACCAACTGGGAATCACTATATACCTCAATCATCTCGACCTTAATTTCTTGTGCGAGCTTTAGCCCAGCTATTAATGCTTCATATTCTGTCTCATTATTTGATGCTAGAAATTCGAAGCGAAGTTCAGAATGAATCTTATGCCCTTCAGGACTGATTAGCACTAAGTCTGCACTGGCTTCATTCTTGTTTGACGATCCATCGATATAAAGTTTCCACAGTCTTGATAAATCTATAGCAGGTTTTTTGATCACTTACGTGGGAAGATTGACATCATGCGTGAACTCTGCAATAAAATCTGTAAGAGCTTGACCTTTAATCGTAGTGCGAGGTCAAAAATTGATGTCAAATTGACTCAACTCAATGACCCACTTAAGTAGTCGTCCTAAAGCCTCAGGTTTTTGCAGAACCTATTTTAATGGAAAATTCGTGAAAACTTTGATAGAGTGCGTATGAAAATAAGGTCAAAGCTTTCTGGATACGGCGATGAGTGCTAATGCCAACTTCTCCATCTCTGGATATCTTGTTTCGACATCAAGTAATCTTTTACTTACATAATATACATGTCGCTATATATTTTCTTCTTCTCGAATTAACGCAGTACTTGTCGTATATTTGGAAACAACGAGATACAAGTATAACTCTTCCCCTGTGTTTGGCTTCGATAAGAGTGGAGGAAAACCCAAGTTATTTTTTAATTCTTAGAACACCTGCTTGCATTTTCCGTCTACTCGAACTTCTTCGAACCCTTCAATACTTCGAAGAATGGTTGGCATTTATCAGTTGACCTAGATACAAATCGACTTAGTGCAACCACTCTTTCTGCCAGGCTCTGCACATTTTTGGGTTTGCGAGGGGATTGCATGTCAATTAGTGCTTGTATCTTCTGAGGGTTAGCTTCAATACCTCGCTGATTGACCATGAACCCCAGGAATATTCCAAATCCTACTCCGAATGCACACTTTGGGGGTTCAGCTTCATCTGATATTTCCAAAGAATTTTGAACATCTCATCAAGGTGCTTGACGTGATCTTCAGCTTTCTTGGACTTTATCAACATGTCATCAACATACACCTCCATTGTCTTGCCAATTTATTTTGCAAACATCATATTGACAAGATGTTGATAAGTCGCTCCTGCATTGATAAGTCCAAAGGGCGTCTTCTTGTAACAGTACAATCCTCGACTAGTGATGAACGAGGTATGCTCCTCATCTAGCTCGTATATGGGGATTTGATTGTATCCAGAATATGTTGGGATTTTTGACCTAAAAAGCAGATTTGCAATTTTAACATTTTGAGTATAAACATCTTTCTCTTATATAAAATTATGATATTTTCTAGATTAAACTATCTTAGTTGAATAGTTCATTCATCTGAAAAAGATTCCATGACTTTATATACATACAAAGAAACACACATGATTAAGTGTTAATTATGAGAAGACTTGTTTTTTTTATCTAAGTCTAAATGAAGTAGTTTATAATCTGTAAATAAAGATGGAATACTTTATTTACTATAGGTTGTAGTGTTTGTCAGTCTCAACTGGAATGATATGTCTCAAATCATTGAAGTATCTGACTTCTGATAGAAACACTAATACAACATAAACAAGTTATGTGTATTAAACTGGACCAGATAATATAAAGAANGAATTAGAGTGCCGTAACTCAATTCTTATATTATCACAAACTAGCTCTTAGCATATAAATCTTAATCCTTGATGTTTGACTGGACTTGCTTTCATAGGTTATAACCTTTTGATTTGTTAAAACACTAACCTCTATGAAGTTAGAGGTGAACTCTGGCATATTAGAGGTTATGGCTTATGAATTGATGGGAATACCAAATAGTTAAGGACACTATACATTAATGCCACTTTAAATTCTTTCAAGATTCATGGAATAATTAAATCTAAGATCTTAATATTCACTTTGTGAATTGGTTGATAATTTTGTCTAAATGGCCATTGAGAACAAAATTATCGACAATATTATTCCCTGATAGAAAGATGGTAACTTAAAGGTAAATAGGTGTTGGTGGGGTATTACGGTAATTTCACCTATCCAGCTACGTCATTGTATAGGGATTATATATGTGGTATAGAATATGCTAGATGAATCGGTTAATCAGGGTTAGTTGATTTAATCTCTATAAAAGGCATGACATTTAATCTAAGAGTGCAGTATTGGGCCTTTAGTGGAGTGTCCCCTTTACTAATAATATTTATATAAATACCATAATAAGAGTTATTATGTATTTATCATATTATTGGAGCTTAGATTATTTAAATGCATTAGGTCCCTTGTCTAGCTCAATTAAGCTCATTAATTGGTTGGTGGTATTTGCGAAATAAGTTTCATGAAATTGTGTAAAATAATGATTCTACACAGAAATTGGTATTTTTATAAATAAGTTTCATGAGTTGGACATATTTATAAAAATACACCCAAAGTCCAAATTGGAGAACAAGCCCAATCCTAATTGGACAAGGGTTAGCAGTTTTGGGTCCCATATATATATAAGATATATAAGAGGAAAAACTACACAGTAACTCATATAGAGTCATACGCATAAGGCATAGGGAGAGAGAGAGAGATTTCGGCCAACCTAAGCTAAGGGAGAGAAAAAAATGTTTCCTACAGTCTCATAGTCTCATCTCACATCCCGGTGTTTCATAGGATCAAGACGGTGTTCTTGATCGTTCTCCAATGAAGGTTTCGACTTAGTGCCCACTCGCTTCATCAACCAAGAGTAAGAGCATAGACAAGAAAATCTAGGGTTGGAGGTTTGATCACCATCAATAAGGAGATCGAGGAGACACACTCTATAAGAGGTAAACCCTAATCTCATCTCTAGGGTTTTGTATTTAGATTTGATTTATATTGTACATGATCCTGTATATGATGCTTGTGTGTTTTATAGTTATAAAAAATATTTTCATGTAAAATTTTAAAACCTAAAACCGTTGTTTTTCCGCTGCGTTCATGATATGATCATATATTTTCCATATCTGCATGCATGCACGATTTTCCTAAGTGTTAGATTAATTTACCAACAATTAGTATCAAGAGCCCATGTTCATATGTATAGCATAATATTGATCTAGAATTGAATATCTAGATTATGTGATTGAGTTTGAGCAATTTTTATCTATGATAGTTAAATGATTCATGATGATAAATGATATTTAATTACGTATATTATTTATTTTTGCATGGTGAGAAAATTTGTGGATTGTGATTCTAGAAAAATTGCGTTTGGGTGTTCTTGAATTTTATGTTTGATAGATTCATGAACATGTTTAAAAGAGTTTGAAAATCTGAATTTTTATAGAATTTTTTAATGTTTTAAATTTTTAAGCATTTAAAAAAAAAA